>WNWU01000025.1:12088220-12104809 GCA_012654045.1 Ptyas mucosa
GGGAGGGAGGGAGAGAAAGAGAGAGAGAGAAAGGGACACAGAGGGAGAGCAAGAGAGAGAGAGGGAGGGAGAGAGAGGGAGAGAGGGAGGGAGGGAGAGGAAGAGAGAGGGAGGGAGGGGGAGAGAGAGAGAGAGAGAGAGTGCAAGAGGATATATAGATTATATATATAGATATATTAATTTCCATCCATTGTTTCTTGTCCTGCTTTCTGGTGCTTTGGAGAATAGGTTGACCCCCACTTCTTTACGTCAACTCCTTAGATATTGGAACACTGCTATCATGTCACCCCTAGTCTTTCTTTTCTCTAAAGAAAAGAACAAATCCAATTCTGTTTGTCTGTCTCGGAATGAGAAAGAGAGAATTCTATGGATAGAATTCTACTACACTAGACCTAGTTTATTTCAAATGAAAAAAATAAAATAAAATATGATGGAATAGATGAGTCGTTGGACAAATGCTAGCAAGTAGAGTAATTTTCTTTCTTTATTTGTCAGCTCCAAAAAAGGGAGGCTCCCAACTGTGTCTTTTCTCTATTTTGGACTGAGAACTTTAATACAATTTTCTACAATGGTTTAATTGTTTACATCATTAAATTATTGAAATTGCACCTGCTTGTCATGAATATAAAATTGCAGAATGACTTATATAATCCTATAAACTTATGCAATAAACTATGCAATTGTATAAATAAATGATTTAAGTGGTTGATTAATAAATGATGGTGAAATAAACCATAATTTAATCCTCAGCCAATCTCTTCCATGCAGTAGTTAATTAAAAATTAACTGGAGTTTTTAAGAGTAATTTATACCTGTAGAAGGAAGTTACTTAATTGTTCTGCTTCCAAAGTTTTAAAATTGAGTGTGGATGAGGCAGTTTATGAAAGGATGGTGTTATGATCAAACAAATTCTTTTATCTTTGTAAGAACTTGAAACTCTCTGAGATGCCAAAGCAATGGCGTAATCCCCATCAAACATACTGGTATAAAATAAACAGGAAAGTGTTTGTTTTTTTTCCTCTCTCTTTTTATGTGCATGCAAAATTCAGTGTTGGTTTAAATATTTAATATGGAAATGTTTCATGCAAAATTCAGCTGAAGCTGCTTTACTTTTAGTTAAGTTTGAAACCATATGGACTTTATTGGTTTAGCCATATGGGCATCATCCTACGCCCATTGCCATCCATTTTTAGAAAACGGCCTTCCACAGATCCAGATGAAACTTTAAATTACTGCCCTCCTGCTGAGTTATAGCAGTAAAAGGTATCAAAACTATTGGGCAGAAGGAGTTATTACCAGGCAAGAGTTATTAACTTCTTATCTAAGCCAAAGGATATCAAGAAATCTGAATTCAGCTGTTTCTCAGCAGTATGGCCAATCTATGGTAAATTGCTAACTTTTCAAAATTCCTGCCGAACAAGGAATATAAATTTTCTATTGCTTCTGTTGCCCTGAGATACAGATTTAAACAGATTTACAGAGTTGGAAGGGACCTTATAGGTCATCTAGTCCAACCCCGTGCCCAAGCAGGAGACCCTACACCAGTGATGGCTAACCTTTTTGCCGTCATGTGCCAAAAGTGGGGGGAGTACGGGGGGGTCGCGCACATGTGTGCCCACACCCATAATTCAATGCGTCCCACCCACCCCATGCATTCAGGCATGACCCCCCCCCTTCCCCCCCCCGCTTTTGCCACGCAATGGCACAGTGGGCCTGGTAGGCCGGTTTTTCACCCTTCCCAGGCTCCAGAGCCTTTCTAGGAGCCTTGGAAGGGTGAAAATGACTTTCCCCATCTACCTGGAGGTCCTCCAGAGGCCGGAAACAGCCCGTTTCCTGACTTCTGGTGGCCCGAAAGGCCCAAAAATTAGTTGGCTGATGCGCGCATGCAAACCGGAGGTGAGTTAGGGCAACGCTCGCGTGCCCACAGATATGGTTCCACGTGCCACATGGGGCACGCGTGCCAAAAGTTCACCATCACGGCCCTACACCATTTCTGACAGATGGCAGTCCAGTCTCTTCATGAAAGTTACCAGTGATGAAGCTCCCACAACTTCTGAAAGCAACTTCTGTTCCATGGGTTGATTGTTCTCACTGTCAGAAATTTCCTCCTTATTTCCAGGTTGAATCTCTCCTTGGTCAGTTTCCATCCATTATTCCTTGTCTGGCCTTCAGGTGCTTTGGAAAGTAGCTTGACCCCCTCCTCTCTGTGGCAGCCCCTCAAATATTGGAAGGCTGCTATCATGTCTCCCCTGGTCCTTCCCTTCACTAGACTAACCATGCCCAGTTCCTGCAACCGTTCATCCTATGTTTTTACTTGTTTTTACAGCTAATCCAAATATTTTCTAATAGGAAGACTCTTCTGATGGCTGCACAACTTTATAAATAATTCTGGGAATCAACATTCACTATAAAATTGGAACACAAATTGCCCATTCCAACATCCCTGTTCTGTTTTTCATTTTCTTTACATAACAATGAAAAGCGAATTAGAACAGAATCTGGTATTGTACAATAATCTGATACAGGGAGTCCTCAACTTACAACCTTTTGTTTAGTGACCGTTCAAAGTCACACAATAACCCCCCCATGGTCATGTGATCAAAATTAAAACGTTTGGCAACTGACCCCCATTTATGACGGTTGCAGTGTCCCAGAGTCACATGGTCACTTTTCACAAGCAAAGTCAACGGGGAAGCTAGATTCACTTAACAACTGTGTAACTAAACTTAAGTGCAGTGATTCACTTAACGACTGTGGCAAGAAGAGTCATTAAATGAGGACAAAACCTCAATAACTGTGTAGAAATGTGGGGTTCAATTGTGGTTGTAAGTCGAGGACTACCTGTAGAAAGATATATTTTTGTTCTCTTAGTGATTTATGAAGCGTTTCAGAAAGTGACATAGAGCTGTGGGAAAATTCAACTGCTACTTATTTATTTCTTTATTTTTACAAACATATCCAACACACCAGTCCCTCCTATTTTCCTCACAATAACAACAACTGTGTGAGGTGAGGTGTGTTGGGCCTTGAGAGAGAGGGACTGGCTACTGTACTGAGAACTGATTCAATTTTTTGTTTTTTGTTTTTGTTTTCATAATTTTGAAGTTAGCACAAAGAAAGACAATCCAAAGTTTATTTTCCAATTTCTTTTTAAGGCATTGCAGTGAAAATTGTCTGGTTCTGAAGTGCCGTTAATGAGGCAGCTACTTAAAAAAAAAATCATCTGGTGCTTAAACATATGAGAAAAAACATTAAATTTTACACATAGGGTTGGCTCAATAAGGCTGTTAATTTTGGTGAGTTCTAGAAACAAAATGAAATGGGAATTTATTCTACTTGGCCTTAGGCCAAAATTCAATGTTATTTGCTGGCAGACTGTTACTTATTTATTTAAACAAGGGTGAGAACCTTCCAAAAAAAAACAAACCCTCTATTTGAAAATGTTAAAAAGCTAATCAGCTGTTGGGAAGTGTGTTTGTAATGCACAGAACTACATTACTTGGGTCGTTGAATCTTCAAAATAAAAACTGCAAAAAGCAAGCGAGCAAACACATTACACTGGATAAACTACGCTTTGCTCAGGAAATAAGGTGGCAATAGAATAGGAGTAGCTGTATTAACTCTTGCATCAGCTCACTGAAGATACTTAGATCTTTCCATCCGAAGACTTGTGTCTTACCTCACTTCTGAAGGACTCCATTTTTCCTTCTTGAAACCTTCATGAATCTATTTACTCAGCAGGTGGAGAATCGTTTCTCAAGAAGAAACGATTCAAGATCTATCCAGTTCTGGAAAATGCCAGGTTCAGAAGGTATAGGTACTTGTCGAGTTAAAATGCAAAAGTGAATATTTACAGAGCTAGAAGCAGGATTGCAAGAAAGGCCTTCTCGTGGATAAGAAGCTATGGACTATGGATATTCTCAATCGTTCAGGTCATGGCTGTCCCAAAGTTCTAGAATAAAATAGAGTAGAATAGTGTAGCATAGCAGGAATGGAGTGGAGTGGAGTGGAGTGGAGTGGAGTGGAGTGGAGTGGAATGGAATGGAATGGAATGGAATGGAATGGAATACAATGCAATGCAATGCAATGCAATGCAATGCAATGCAATGCAATGCAATACAATTCTTTATTGGCTAAGTGTGATTGGACACACAAGGAATTTGTCTTTAGTGCATATGCTCTCAGTGTACATAATGAAAGTCGTAGGGTATAAATAAGCAATCAAATCATATTAGGAAACTATCAATATAAATTGTAGCAACAAAGTTACAGTCATTCAGTCATAAGTGGGAGGAGATGGGTGATAGAAACGATGAGAAAGATTAATAGTAACAGTAATGCAGACTTAGTGAATAGTTTGACAGTGTTGAGGGAATTATTTGTTTAGCAGAGTGATGGCATTTGGGAAAAAAAACTGTCCTTGTGTCTAGTTGTTCTTGTGTTCAGTGCTCTATAGTGTTGTTTTGAGGGTAGGAGTTGAAACAATTTATGTCCAGGATTTGAGGGGTCTGTAAATATTTTCACAGCCCTCTTTTTGACTTCTGCAGTATACAGGTCCTAAATGAAGATTTCTAACTGAAGAAAATTTTTGGATGAGAAGTGAAACATTTTCAAAGGAAAAAAAAACTAAGAAAGTCCAGTTGCCTTTTGGAAAAAGCATTTTTGGGACAAGAAGGTAATAAGTAAGATACCTGGAACCAGGAAGAGTTGGGAAGACTCTGAGACTTAAGGAAATTAAAGTTTTAATTTCCTATCTGTTGTAAACCAAGCACTACCATCAGTAATGCTAACAGACCTGAGCTGGACCTGCCATCTAATCATCCTCTGGATTTTGTATCTTGGAGGCAGGTTGAATTCTCAAAATACTTGGAGATTCCTCTGCCAACCAAATGACAGAATCTATCAGTTTACTCAGAGATGTCCCGGCACAGTATCAGCAAACACAACTGCCTTGACGAGCCCAACTTTCACCAGATGGTCTCACCCCAGAGTGAGCAGACCCTCTGACAACCATGAAGGTCTCCTAGATGACAACTGCCATGCTGTCCTACACTTGTGGCCAATGTTGAACCTGTAACTCAAGTGGACTGGCACTGAACATAGCAATGATACACAGTATATTTGAAGGACTTCATTCCATTACTCCTGTTTGTGGCCGCTTCTCATGCAATGAGATCTCCATGTAAACCTTAAATCGAGTGAAGTCTACGTTTAATATCATTTCATTTATTCAACTTAATAAAATAAGTTGGGAATAACCACCCAACTGCAAACTGACTCTGGGTGATGCTCTGTCAAATTAAAGAAAGTGGAGAATACTGTACAATAAGATAACAATGACATAAATAAGGGAGTAAGGAATGCAAATAAGTTTGAGGAGAAAGAAATGTTGGGACCTATGTTTAAAACCAAAGGGAAAAACAAAACAAAACTTGATTCAGCTGTAAAACAAGACTCGTTCATAAATTTCCAATCAGCCTAGGTCTAGATAAAACTTGGGTACAAAATGCAGTCAATAAATTAAAAGACGCTTGCTCCTGGGGAGGAAAGTTATGTCAAATCTAGATAGATTTCTAAAAAGCAGAGACATCACCCTGCCAACAAAAGTGTGTATAGTCAAGGCTATGGTTTTCCCAGTTGCAATGTATGGCTGTGAAAGTTGGACCGTAAGGAAGGCTGAGCGTCAAAGAATGGAGGCCTTTGAACTATGGCGCTGGAGAAAACTCCTGCGAGTCCCTTGGACTGCAAGGCGATCAAACTGGTCAGTCCTAGAGGAGATCAACCCTGACTGCTCCTTAGAAGGCCAGATCCTGAAGAGGAAACTCAAATACTTTGGCTACCTAATTGTTAAGTGTAAATGCCTGCCCTCCAAACCTAGTGTTGTAAGGGTTAACTACCCAGGGATCCCTTCACCCACTGACCCCTCCTCACCTGGACTCCGCCCCTGGAGTACTTAAGGGTCATCCATGCGGTCTGGGCCCCATTCTAGCTGCAAACCTGTAAGAGAGAAACATTATGTAAATAAACAAACCTGATTATACACATGCCTGTGTATCTCCGTCATTGGGCTCGATCCAAGAACAATCCTACAAATATGGTAGCAGAGGATGGTTCTAAATAGCCCAAACCAAACTAAAAGGATGCCTGAAAATATCAAGCTGAATGAAGAAACCGAAAGAGTAAACACCCGAGCATCCAAAAAGAAGATGGAAGAAATGCTAGCCTCAGCCGAAGCCAAGCTAGCAGAAATGCAAAAGAATAAAGAACGACTCTCCAGCCCTGGCTACTCAAGAATAACAGAGAGAAGCCTAGACGAAAGAGAGGATGAATCAGAGACCGAGCTACGCGAAGAAAAGGAGCTCAAGGAAAAGCTACTAAGCCTAGCCGGATCGACATCAAACAAGTCCTGTCTCATCGCGGAACTCCGCAACCTCCTTGATGACTGCGGGGCAGCGACCGGGAAGAAAGATGACAAAACGGAGTGCAGAGACCAAAACGTGGTAAGCGATTTAAACCCCTACCACTCGCTCACCGATGAAGCCGATCCAAGATTCGCGCGCTCCCCACAGCGGCCATCTTGGATGGTGACATCACCCAAGATGGCCGACCAATCCCCAATCAGATCCCGAGATTTAAAAAACCTGGCAGGAAACGAGGCCTACCACCACAAGGCCTACGAATACAACCATGAGGCCAAGAACTATACCGGACAGGTGACATCAAGTTCGCCTACCGAACTCGAAGTAGAAAAGGCCATGCGGACCATCACCGCGGCTTTCGGAACCAAAATAAAAATAATAAGTTCCGATGCCAATACCGATACCGCAGGGGGAAATAAAGTGACGTCCTACACGCATAAGGGCAGCCACGAAGACCAACTATGGAAGAGAAATACCGAGGCGTGGGCACAGCCCCCCACCTTCTACGCCGGAAACCTCACCATGCATCCCCTAAGCTACGCCATAAAACCGGGAGAAATAAATGAATACTTACCACACCAAAGGACTCAGCCGAGACCTCCGGGGTTGTCGACGGGCATAGGCACCGGCCCGTACCTAAACTTCGGCCTCCAGAGCGGACCGGAGCCTCAGGGCCTTCACCCAAGCCTCGCGGACCCGCATCGATGTCCAGGCGGCGCAACGAGACCCACGACGCTCCAGACGGCGACCCAAATAAACTTCGGCCTCCAAGGACCTCCAAAGATGGAGCCAGAAGTCCAACTCGAGAGGCAAGGCCTTCACCCGGGAGCAGCAGGAACGAGCTCCTTCCACGACGGCGGCAGAGACAGAATGGCCCAGGAGCATGCGCAGAACCGACCTGCAATAAAAAAACAACAGACCGTAGAAGCAAGTCGCTACAGACTGACTCCCTGCATTCCCCTGCCTTATTGTGAGTTCCCTTTTGCTTTGGACCATGGACAGCAACCCTCAATAGGTAATATTACTCACAATACAGGGACACTTCCAAATGACTTTCCCAAACTCAGGATAGATGGGGTTAACTTTGTTGAATGGAACCAACAGTTACAGGTCGTCCTCTTAAAGGAACATTTACTATTTTTTATAACTAACCCACCAGAAAAGCCTTGGACTTTTCAGTTAGATTGCATGCATCATAAGGCTTACCATTTGTTACTAACCAGTATATCACTCAGTATGTATCCCAGTATCAGCCACAACTTGACAGTGTCAGAAATAGTAACCTTTTTGCATAAAATGTTCCACAGCAGAAGTATAGCCACTACCACAAGAATCACCAGGGAATTCTACTCAGCCAAACTTAAGGGGGGAACTTCAATGAGTGAACACATATTGTCACTCAATGCCACCAGAGCTGAGCTAATTCAGAGGGGGGAGAACATAACAGAAGGGAACATGGTGAGCGTGATCATAAATTCCTTAGACCACAGCTGGAATGATTTCATCATGCACTTAGACAGTTCCAGCCTAGAACGCATCACCTTAGATATCCTAACCAGTAAACTTATCGCGGAAGACAACCTCAGGAGGGATAGATCCCAGAACCACAGAGAACCAAGGATTAGCAAAAGAGTAGAATTCCACAGCAGAGACTACAGCGACATAGAATGCTTCAATTGTGGCTCCAGGGAACACTATAGAAGAGATTGCCCCAGGAGAATAAGAGACATGAGACACTCACAATCTAGAGACAGGACTGAAAACAGACATAGATTCCCCGAAAGACAGACAAATGAGAACAGATATAGGCGCAGAGATTCACCCAAACCCAGGGACGGGAGGAGATACCGGGATAGTTCCAGGGACAGTCACAAGGGTTCACTATATGGGCTGAGAGCAAGGGACAGCACACTGGGATACACCAACACCGAAAATGCATGGCTCCTAGATTCAGGAGCCACAAACCATACCACTTATGACACAAAATTATTTACAAAATTCTCAGAAGAGAAATTCACCATTAAAGTGGCTAACCAAAGCAACGTGCTAGTAACCGGAAAAGGCAACATAAACATCCCAGAGATAGGGGAAATAGAGGGGGTATTGCTTGTTCCGGAGATACCCTATAACATACTAGCCACCTTGAAGCTAAGCAAGGAAACGGGAACAAAAATAACATTTAAGGAAGGGAAGGTATTTTTGACCAGAGATGAGAGGATCATCGGTAGAACTATAATAAGCGAGGGTTTACCATACTTCCAGCCTAACTGTAGCAGCCCCCCCAGGATAAACACCAACACTAGTGACATGATAGACACTGCACCCAACACCAAGGAGACAGAGGAGGTTAATCACGACCCAACGCCCAGAGACCCAGACATGAACCAAACTTTAGAAAAGGAGAAGCCATCATTAGGCAAACCCATTCACGATGAGTGTGCACATTTATTGCATAGAAAATTGGGTCATAGCAGTTTTCCGGTTGTACAAAAAATGGTCAATTGTTCTGATGGATTAAAGGTTAAAAATTGCAAAAACTATTTAGAGTGTTCGGTGTGCAAGTGTTCCAAGTTAAAGACCAAAGCCAGACCAAAAAAATCAGAACGCACCACAAATTCCTTGTTTCAAATGGTACACATGGACCTAGTTGGGCCCTTAAGGCCATCCATCAAATATAAGAAAAGGTTTTTCCTGACTATCGTAGATGACTTCAGTCGCTACGGTTATATATATACACTCAAGCACAAACATGAGGTGTTCCAGAAATTCAAAGAATTTCATAAAAAGATAGAACTGCAACATAATATTAAAATCAAGCAAATAATGACAGACCGAGGGTCTGAGTTCATGTCTCAAGAATTTTCAAATTGGCTCAGGGCGCAAGGGATGCTGCGTTTTACGTCGGCCCCTTTTTCGCCATTTCAAAATGGAGTCGTAGAGAAAAAAAATGGAACCCTACAGACAATGATGAGATGCGTGCTAGAGGACGCAGGGTTAGGACAACACTACTGGTCAGAAGCCGTTTTATACTCAAATTACACGCTTAACAGGTTATGGTGTAGCGTAATAAATAAAACACCGTACGAAGTCATGTATAATAGGAAGCCAAAGATAGCACACCTTCACATATTTGGTGTAACCGCCGATGTTCATATCCCCAGACAGATACGCAGAAAGGGAGACAAAGTTTCCAGGCGACTAAGATTCATGGGATATGAACCGGGCACCAAGGGTTTTAGATTCATTGACAGCAACAACAATTTCATAGTTTCACGCACCGCGGTATTTCATGAAAACTCTAATTGGTCCAAAATACATCTTAATGAAATAACCACAGAAGGGGAAAACACCAACCGTTCACATATCAAAACACAACAGGGCAGATGAATAAACAATGACATAGAAGCTACAAAACCAAGGGAGCATAGGATAAGAATCAGAGAGTGGAAAGAGGGACACCCAGACCTAAAAGTAGAAACACTCACGGAAAAGGAAGCCAGGTACCTTCACGATACGGAAACCACGCCCGAAAGGCCAGTTAGGACTTCTAGAAATAAAACCCCCAAGAAACTAGAGGACTATGTGCTATCTCTCCATGCTAACCAAGTAACCCCCAATAATTACGATGAAGTCCTCAATTTACCCACTGACGAGAGGGAAAAGTGGGAACAGGCGATGGAGAAAGAGATGAACAGCCTGCGTGAGCTAAAGGTATACATGCCCGCAGAGGCCCCTAGTGATAAGTCCACCATAGGCACTAGGTGGATATACAAAATAAAGTCTCTAGAGGGAGGTAAATCATTATATAAGGCTAGATTGGTAGCCCAGGGATTTGCCCAACGATTCCCAGACGATTACACAGACACATATTCCCCCACCGTCAGAGCAGAAAGCGTAAAATGTGCATTGGTAATAGCCTCGATTCTAAACTTAAAAGTACACCAATTCGATGTGCAGACAGCGTATCTCCACGCTGATCTAGATAAGGAAATTTATGTTAGGGCTCCTCATAGTAAAAACACACACAAAGGGGAAACCTGGTTATTGAACAAGAGTCTATATGGACTAAAACAGTCTGGGAAACGGTGGTACGAATGCTTGTCAAAAACATTAAGGTCAATGGGTTTTGAAGCCACCTCTGCTGACAATTGTTTTTTCATCAAGAGGTTGGGTAACTCCATAGAATACGTTCTGGTATATGTTGATGACATTCTATATGTTGGTGACCAAGATCATAAGTGTGAAACATTTGCTAAAGAACTGGGAAAGCACTTCACCTTGAAGGTACTAGGAAAGGTTGACAAGTATCTGGGGGTACAAATTACCAAAACCAACAAAGGCTTCAGACTGTCACAGAGAGAAAAGATAGTGGAATTGCTACATAAATGTTACATGTTTGATGCCAGACCATGCGAAACCCCCATGACACCAGACTTCCTAAAAAACATGTATGATGAGTCAGAGCCTTTTAATGACAATACCTTATACAGATCCATAATAGGCTCCTTACTTTATATAGCGAACTGGACGAGGCCTGACATAGCATTAACTGTCAACCTTCTGTCGAGGCATGTGGGCAAGCCCACCAATTATCATTGGGATGCCACGAAAAGGATACTTAGATACTTAAAGCATAGTACAGAAGCATGCCTATGTCTAGAGCCGGAAACATCCAGTAAGCCAGTTCTTTCATGTTATGCAGACGCAGATTGGGCTGGGGACGTGAAATGTAGAAAAAGTACATCAGGGTACATATTTTTCTTGAACGGCAGCCCTGTACATTGGTACACTGGTAAGCAAAATCTAGTAGCTACATCGACTACTGAGGCCGAATATATATGCTTATCCAAAGCTGCAAATAATCTGGTGTGGTTCGATGACTTGCTCTCCAACATCTGGGCCGAACCCACATACCCCATCCACATACATGAAGACAACAAGGCAGCTATCGAAATATCTAGAGCTGACGCTGTGGGTCAAAGGTCGAGACACATAGATATAAAACACAAACACGTTAGGCAACTCTCCAGCATGGGTTTTATTAAAGTATTACATTGCGACACACAAGAACAAACTGCTGACATCTTAACCAAACCTCTGTTAAACAAACAGCATACCTATTTGACATCCAAACTAGGTGTCATACTACACAAATCGATAAACCATGATCAATCCACTTGTGGTCTTACGGCCAGGCATCTAGAGGGGGATTTGTTAAGTGTAAATGCCTGCCCTCCAAACCTAGTGTTGTAAGGGTTAACTACCCAGGGATCCCTTCACCCACTGACCCCTCCTCACCTGGACTCCGCCCCTGGAGTACTTAAGGGTCATCCATGCGGTCTGGGCCCCATTCTAGCTGCAAACCTGTAAGAGAGAAACATTATGTAAATAAACAAACCTGATTATACACATGCCTGTGTATCTCCGTCATTGGGCTCGATCCAAGAACAATCCTACACTAATGAGAAGGAAGGACTCACCAGAGAAGAGCCTAATGCTGGGAACGATTGAGGGCAAAAGAAGAAGGGGACGGCAGAGAACGAGGTGGCTGGATGGAGTCACTGAATCAGTCAGCGTGAGCTTAAATAGACTCCGGGGGATGGTAGAGGACAGGAAGGCCTGGAGGAACGTTGTCTATGGTCGCGATGGGTCAGACATGACTTTGCAACTAACAACAGCAAAATGCCCAAGACATAATAGTAAGGCTATAATCCTCCGAACATAGTCAACTATAAAAACCATCATTTGCATGTATGCATGTGTACATGTAAAACTACTTCATGTGATGAAAGTGGCAGTAAACCATAACAAAAACAGTGATTGTAAAATAAAAGTTAAACCATTAAACATGCAGTTAATAAAGCTGTATGCAGTCAATCTAGAGAAGGTTTATTGTGAATTGGCAAACTCACAACAGGTTTATTGTGAGTTTGCAAACTTTGGCATCTTTTTCTGGATTGAGTTTTCCCAAGGGACTACTGTTGATTGATGCTACCCTAATCAGCATATAACTCTGTTTTTTGAATCCTTGGTGACTGGAATGTACTTCATTTCAGAAGAAAATAAATCCTTTGATCTTTACTCACTTCTCACAAGTTAATCCCGTAAATCCATTGTTGGCTGATTGAAAGATCTTTTTCGGTCTGTGTTTGCCTTTCATAGAGCCATGATGGCATTTCCCTTTTTCTCAACACGGGCCCCCTGCTGTCTTTATGTACTTCGTAGTGACCTGAAGCTTGTATCCCTCTGCTTGGAATTATTTTGTCAAGTATCCCCTTCTTTGTAGTGACATTTAAAAAAAGACCTCTTTGGTATCTTTTGTGTTGGCACACTTTCACCAGCCTTTTCCTTCATTCAGTTGAAAGTGAAAAGCACATTGATATCAAGCTAGGAAGGCAACATTTCCAAACACAAGCATTTAACTTTATTTTGAAATTTTGGGAAAGTGGTTTCATTGGCACATTAAGATTCACCTCTGGAGTTTGTCCTGAAGTTAAGACATTTTGGTAAGGTCATGTGGAAAACTATTAATCATCCTAACAGTGAGCACAATTGACCAGTGGAACAGCTTGACTCAAGATGTTGTAGGTTCTCCATCACTGGAGGCTTTTAAGAAGAGACTGGACAGCCATTTGTCTGGAATGTTATAGGGTCTCCTGCTTTTTTTAAGAAAAATATTTATTTTATTTTATTTTATTTTGATTCGAACATCATCTTCCATTAAACAGTGTGTCTGAGTACAAATATTTTGTGCAAATAATTTATACAATAACAATTACAATTTTTTTTAAAAAAAACATTTATATGCCGCCCTTCTCCGGAGACTCAGGGCGGCTTACAATGCAATAAGCAATAGCCTTCATACTTTTGTATATTTTATACAAAGTCAGCTTATTGCCCCCACAACCGGGTCCTCATTTTACCCACCTTAGAAAGGATGGAAGGCTGAGTCGACCTTGAGCCTGGTGAGAATTGAACTCACAGTAATTGCAGGCAGCTGGATGTTAAATGCTGCCTTAGTAGGAGGCATTAGCCTCCTACGCCACTCAGGCTCCATTTACAACCATATTTATTATTTTATCTATTCTTAACTTAATACTAATATATCCCATACCTAATACTATAACAATCATCTTCTTATCTTTGTTAAAACATTTTCTCCATTTCACTCATCTGCTTTTTTCCACTTTTCACATTTATTCTCTAGCCAGTGATAAAATAATCCCCATATGTTGTAATAATCGGATTGTTCCTTTTCTTTAATTTCAAGTGTTAACCTATTCATTTCTGCACATTCTAATATTTTCCTAATCATTTTCTCATCCGTAGGAATCTCTTCATTTTTCCAATTTTGTACAAATGCAATTCTAGCTGCAGTTTTTCTGGGAATTATCAAATATACATTTTCTTTACTGTAAGTTTTTGGTAAAATCCCCAACAAGAATAAGGGTCTCCTGCTTGAGCAGGGGGTTGGATTAGAAGACCTCCAAGGTCCCTTCTGACTCTGTTATTCTATTATGCCTCCTTTCTTTTTTTCTTCTCAACCTAACTTCTTCTCAGGACTGATCTTTCATGAGTGTTCACAGACAGGAGCAGGAGGAAGGAATTTGATCCTTCCAGTTTTATGGAGATACTGCTCCTAGATATCTTGTAATTTACCATGTTAATTAGGGCTAATGGGAATTGAAAACTAAATATGGAACCATTTGGTTCTCATTATATTATGCTTTCCCAAAAGGGCCATTATCTGAGGATAAAGTAACCCTGATCCCAACTTGTAAGCTATAATAACCTGTGGTAAGAAGTAGAATTTAGGTACTGCCTACTGTATGAACGATTTATGCATGATAAAAATAATTTGATTCAAGTTAAGAGGACTCCTTGTAATTCTTTTGGTTAACGGTGCAGAAATAATTCACTACAGCCTTCTTCTGCACAATTTTTTGACTTCCTAACATATTTACAATTGTCTACTCTCTATGTTCTGCTTATGTCTTGGCTTGCTTGGTGTTTTGATGTCTCTTCTTTTCAACTTCTTAATAGGTGTAGATGTTAATATAAACATCCTTTACATCCTATTAAAAAAATGATAGATGTGTTGGATGGAAGCCCCTTGATACAATATAAATTTATGGGAAGTTAGTTCTTCCTCTTCCACCCTTTTTTTAAAAAATGCAAACATGAAACAGTTCCTTGGAAACTGTTCACATGGAAACACCATACACAAAGCCATTAGTGTTCAGAAATATGTGATCTTTTGCAAACTAAGAAGGAGAAGGAGAAGGGGAAGGGGAAGGGAGGAGGAGGAGGAGGAGGAGGAGGAGGAGGAGGAGGAGGCTAGTCTAGTGAAGAAAAGGACCAGGGGAGACATGATGGCCGTTTTCTAATGCTTGAGGGGCTGCCACAGAGAGGAGGTGTTCAAGCTATTTTCCAAAGCACCTGAAGGCCAGACAAGGAACAATGGATGGAAATGGAACAAGGAGAGATTTAACCTAGAAATGAGGAGGAACTTTCTGACAGTGAGAACAATCAACCCATGGAACAGAAGGTGCCTTCGGAAGTTGTGGGAGCTTCATCACTTGAGACTTTCAAGAAGAGACTGGACTGCCATCTGTCAGAAATGGTGTAGGGTCTCCTGCTTGAGCAGGGGGTTGGACTAGTTGACCTATAAGGTCCCTTCCAACTCTGTGAATCTGAATCTGAATCTGAATCTGAATCTGAATCTGAATCTGAATCTGAATCTGAATCTGAATCTGAATCTGAATCTGAATCTGAATCTGAATCTGAATCTGAATCTGAGCAGGAGCAGGAGGAGAAGAAGAAGAGGAAGAGGAAGAAGAGGAAGAGGAAGAGGAAGAAGAAGAAGAAGAAGATGAAGAAGAAGAAGAAGAAGAAGAAGAAGAAGAAGAAGAAGAAATCTGCTATACTTTAAGAAAAGCACAAATTGAAATTTGTGTTTGAAATTACATAATGTGAAACCATTAAACTTTTCTTTCAAATCTCTGAATTTGCACGCAAATGCTTTTTGCTCAGAAGAACATGTTTGTGAACTGCATTCTGACAATCAGGTTTGTACTTGCTGTGGTGGATCGTTGACTAGCATTAAATCCACTTAAAACTACTTTTGCAAGAACCTCTTTACTTCCAGAGGAGAAATGTGTTTCATCATGTTCTCCTTCTAAGAATATCAAAATAAATCAGGGAGCTTTCTGAGGGAATCATTTTGGCTAGAGTAAGATTAAACTACCCCTTCCTCAGAATCACTCTATTTTTTATTTTATTTTTTTACTTTTTGAGCAAACGGGAATCGTATAAGGTTGACTTTCAGATCTCGTGTCAGGAAATAATCTCTTTATAAGGGTGACAAAAATCAGCTTGGGCTTTTCTCCCTGCAACCCTGAAATAATTTGAAATAAACAGAGTTTTAACAATTATTTTCCCCATAAACGTGATACCAGAGATAGAGATTGCCCAAGCAGAAAGCTACAAGAAAATTTGGAACTGGGAAATATGACATCCCATATTTCTTCTGCACCAACATACTTTTTTTTAATCAATTTTTTTTATTTTTATTTTTCAATTATAAGAATATAAACATTCCATCTTTCCTTAAGCAGTGTGTTGTCTGGATACAAATATCTCTGTACAATGTCTTTCAAGTACAACATCACTCTCTGTACAACATCATTCACATTCATATTAACATTACCGGTATTTCTCTAAACTTAAAGTTATAATATATTAAACAATGTAAAGCTCTTCGTTTCCTTCTTGATATCTTCTAGTGATAATACCATATTAACATTAAACATCATTGTTCTCATCATACGTGTACTAACAATTTTCATCTTATTTATATCTCTACCTTAATGTATTTTCTATTATTCTTTAGCCTTCTTCATTTCCAAACTCCTTTTTTATTCTCCAGTAAAATACTTCCCATATCATGTAATATTCAATTTGTTCTTTCTCCTTAATTGCTAATGTTAATCTGCTCATTTCTGCACATTCTAACATTTTCCTAATCACCTTCTCGTCAATGGGAATCTCTTCACTTTTCCAACGTTGTGTCGCACCAACATACTTAATAGTTTTATAAACAGGCTAATATCTCTCTGTCCCCTGTTAAGGATATTGATGTTGTTTTACCAACCAGCAGAGTAACTGCAC
>WNWU01000025.1:12104819-12119793 GCA_012654045.1 Ptyas mucosa
TGGACAACTGGTTCTAACATTATATACACCATATAGAATCCTAACATCCCCTTTCATATTTGTAGGTATGAATGATACTTACATCAGTCTGCATAGAAAATGTTTTCCTGTTATTATTTTCAACGATCTTTTGCATTCTTTAGAGTGATTTACCTAATATCCTACAGAATTTAAAAGGCAGTGTTAAACACAAATTAAATGTGTATCTATCTATGTATGTATCTCTTTATATCTCTCTGTATCTCTGTCTCTGTCTCTGTCACTCTCTCTGTCTCTCTTTCTCTCTCTTTCTCTGTCTCTGTCTCTCTGTCTGTCTGTCTCTCTCATCTATAGATACACATCTATATACACCCACCCACACAGTGTCAGTTTTTGTACATGCACACACAAACATACCCACAAATATATGAAAAGAAGACACAACACTTGCCTTTTCTTCAGCAAACGCTATTGTGTCATCTGCCAAATTATTCAAATAAAAGGAAATTAAAAAAAAAAAAAAACCTTTAAACTATCCCACTTCAATGCATGGACCAGAACACTAGCAGTTGTAGTGACTGTGATTTATTTTAATCCTTTTTTAAATTTTTTTTATTTTGGGGGGGCATTCAACAAATCATCCTTGCAGTTTCTGGTCTCGACTTCAGCTCTTCCAAAGGTTAAAAATGCATGACATCATGCATTTACGGGCATTAAGAGATTGGAGAGGTTAATTATACTTCCTCCCGCATAGACGAACCATTAAGAAAGACTGTTTAACAACTGTCGGAGGCAATCACTGACTTCTTTATTTTCACGTGGGCTTTAAAAAACAACCTCTCAGTTCTGCTCAAGTCTATTTGCAAGGACTACACATTATTTATTCTGCTTGTGTAGGTATTGTAAAACTTGAGTGCTTTTGAACAGGAGCCATATTGCTTTTGATATGTCAAGTTCAAAAGCATTTCCTCCTTTTGCTGTTCACACAAGTGACTTTCCCAACAGACCTGTGAGTCTGGGTGCCGGTTGGTTAAGTGAGGACTTCTATTGTATCACTTGCAAAGTGTCCCTTTCTGCTGACGGGCAAATCCAGTTTTCATCGGCTTTAGACTCGTGTGAAAACTGAATGTTTACCTGGCAAAGAAGAAAGATTATTTTTAAAAACAACAACAACAGCAATAAACAATATTTGTTAATCATAGAAGAAACACCGTATCTTTTCTTTGTCTTCAACTTACGTCTGCAATTGAGCCCGAAATTTCTGTTGCTAAGTGAGCCATTGTTAAGTGAGTTTTGTCCCATTTTACGACCTGTCTTACCACACTTGTTAAGTGAATTGCTGCAGGTGTAAAGTTAGAGTTAACTTGTTACAACTAGTCACATGGTTGCTAAGTGAGTCTGGCTTCTCCATTGACTTTGCTTGTCCCTGACCCTGAGACAGGGCAACCATCATAAATATGAGTCAACTGCCGAAAATCTGACATTGGTTTGCTGCAATGGTCATACTCTTGGATAAAAGAGGTAGAAATTAGAAGAAAAAATATTATTGTTATATAAAAGTAAATGAGGAAAGATTATTATATATAAACAAATATTACCATTATCATCATTATTGTTGTTGTTGTTTTTATTATCTTTATTATTGTTATTATTACTAGCACAATTAATATGAATTTGTATAAGTAAATGCACTCAGACAATACAACTGTTGACTAAGCACTTTTGATTATGCAATATCCTTCCCCCAGGAGTGGGGAGGGAATGGGGATTTTGCAATATCATTCCCCGAGGAGTGTGGAGGGAATGGAGATTTTGCAGTATCCTTCCCCTGGAGTGTGGTGGGAATGGAAATTTTGAAGTATCCTTCCCCTGACACGCCCACCAAGCCTTGCCTACCCCCACCAAACTATGACCACAGAACCGGTAGTAAAAAAAAAAATGAATTTCACCACTGCACAGATGTTCTTGTAACTGCAACATGGTGTAACATGCAGCAAAACAATAAGTATATCCATGGTAGTCTTTACTAAATGGCATTCTAACAACCCCCATATCTGGACAATCAATAACTATCAAATTAAGCAGGCAGTACATGTCACAGAGCATGAACGTCTGTAGATTCTATAGGTGATAAATCCAATGAATAAATGAACTCTAACTTCTGGGGTGTATAATTGCCAGTTTGGGCACATTTTCTTTTTTAGCGCACAACTGGGATTATGTCAGAGTTGACTAAATGCAGGATGATCACTAGAGAGCATTCCATTCAAGATTTTGATTGAGTGTAAACCATCAGATGCTCAATAAAGCACATGATTGCATTTTATAAATCCAGTTTGTTTCCCCTTACAATTAAATAACTGTTTGAGAGTGAAACATCATAATCTTTTTAAAATAAACTTCATTAGAATTTTTAAAACTATAACAGCTAACAAGAAATAATATTTAGAATGAAAGAAGAGAAAAAAGAACAAAGACCAATGTGCTTAAATTAAAGAAATGATTGTAAAAAAGTCCATTTTTATAGCAGTTATAAATATAGATATAAGTTAATTTGTTGCTTTAGAGTTACATTATCATTTACATTTTCTATAATCATTATTTTTACTCTAATGATCAAAACCATATATCATCTCTTTCTGTCACATGATAAAAGTCAATAAGGGATTTCCAATCATTGAAAAAACTGGATAATATCCTAACTCTAATCAAAACTGTCAATGTGGTCATCATCAAAATTTCATCATCATCTCCATCTACTCCTCCGTTGTGGACAAAGTCAAATCTTTCCACCTTTGGGCACATGATAGGCTCACTGTAGTTGTGATATACACAAATAAAAGTATTTTTCCAGTGGCTTATCCATCAATTCCAAAAGCAAAGCCTTACAACTGTATTTATAGGAGAAGGGATGGAAGAAACCTGGGACAGAAATAGAATAGAATAGAATCTGGAAGGGACCTTGGAGGTCTTCTAGTCCAGCTCCCTGCTCAAGCAGGAGAACCATCCCAGACAAGTGACTATCCAATCTCTTCTTTAAAACCTCCAATGATGGAGTGCTCATGATTTCTGAAGGCAACTTTGTTCCACTGCATGATTGTCCTCACTGTCAGGAAGTTTCTCCTTAATTTCAGGTTGCTTCTCTCTTTGGATGGTTTCCAGCCATTGTTTCTTGTCCTGCCCTCTGGTGCTTTGGAGAATAATTTGATCCCCTCTTCTTTGTGGCAGCCCCTCAAATACTGCTATCATGTCACCCCTAATTCTTCTTTTCTCTAGACTAGCCAGACCCAAAACCTGCAGCCGTTCTTCATATGGTTTAGTCTCCAGGCCTTTGATCATCTCAGTTGCTGTTCTCTGAACTTTTTCCAAAGTCTCAACATCTTTTTTGTAGTATGGTGACCAGAATTAGTCGCAGTATTCCAGGAGTGGTCCTACTAGGGTTTTGTAAAGAGGGGATCAGCCTGGAATCCCTACATAGCCACAAATGGACTAAGTCCAACCCCCCCCCCTTGAATTCCATTGACACTCATCTAACCCCAAACAGATGTTAATCATTAGTTGGGAGGATTCCTGTTCATAGGCATTTAGCAATAAGCCACTTTAATTGGACTTTTAATGTGGACCTTTTTGGTGCCTGACATATGAATCGTGGAAATGTTCTATGTCAGCTTTGGAAGCCATATTAACACCGGAAGCTTCCACGCTGCCATCTTCTTGTGCTTGAGAAAGTAGGAGGGGGGATTTAGTGGAGTGATTGTAGTTAGACATATTAGCATTCTTCTCTTCGGTCAAAGTCACGGTGCTCCTGCATCTGGAGCAGGGGTGGGTTCTACTTACCTTTACTACCAGTTTGCATCGTGCCCACACGCTCTTCTGCACATGCACAGAAGCTTCTGCGCATGCGCAGATCACCTATGATGACGTCCAGGTCAGTGGGTGGAGCCTCCTGCCGGCTTTACTACCGGTTCTTGCAAACTGGTCTGAACTGGGGGCAACCCACCACCGATCTGGAGGAGGAGTGGTTGCAGTGGTGGCTGTTGTGGTCCGCCAACAGCCTGTGGAGCTGGCAGCAGAGTCGGACAATGAGGAGGCTGAGGAAGAACATGGGCCAGTCCTGGAGGCTGGGGAAGGCATGGATGAGGGCTCTGCGTCGGAGGCAGAGATGGGGCCAGGGCCATCTGGAAGTGATGTGCGGACTCCGGAGCGTCCAGAGGCTGACAGCAGAGAGGCAGAGGAACAGGAGGAGCCTGTTCCTAGTGCACACATGAGAAGAGCTGCCAGAAGGCAAGAGCAGCTAAAGCAAAAAGGACGACTCGGGAGTAAGGCCAAGAGATGATTGGCCCCTCCCATAAGGCTTAAAAGACCAGCAACGGCTCTTGGGCTCTTTGTTGGAAAACAACATTGATAGATTTGTTTCTTGTCTTGCTGCATTTATTCCTTGTTGGCGTCTTCTGCTTCTGAACTTTTGCCAAGAAAAGCCTTTGGCAGGTTGCCTAATTAGACCAAGGTTGTTGATAAGGCTGAAGAATTGTGTTATGAAGAATTTATTATTATTATTTATATTTATATGCCGCCCTTCTCCGGAGACTCAGGGCAGCTTACAAGGCGTTAAGCAATAGCCTTCATACTTTTGTATATTTATACAAAGTCAGCTTATTGCCCCCACAAACCGGGTCCTCATTTTACCCACCTCAGAAAGGATGGAAGGCTGAGTCAACCTTAAGCCTGGTGAGATTAGAACTCGCAGTAATTGCAGGCAGCTGGATGTTAAATGCTGCCTTAATAGGAGGCATTAGCCTGCTACGCCACTCAGGCTCCTTTGTTTTGAATTAGTTTGGACTATGCTGAGAATGAGTTAATTCTCAGCTGTTCTAACAAAGTCTGTTTATTTTGAACTGATTGCTTCTGATAATACCTACTTGGGCCTGGGTCACAACAGTGGCTCAAGTAGGGATGGATGATGATTGGGCCATATGGTGGACAGATGGGTGCAGGGGTTGGATTTGGGGTTTTGATTTACTGAGGGAAAACCTGGAACTCTCAGATTCTGCCAGTATACCTACTCTAATAAATGGAAATTTTGAGATAATGTCTGTCTCGGAGTTTTTGGTTGGAGTTGGGTTGTTCTGACAATTCTGTATGATTATATGTAACCGAGTCCAATATTTTCTAGTTGTTGGGGATTTTTTCCCCATACATTCACCAAGCGTGATCAAATGTCCCTTTGTGTTTGTTACATTTCCAACAGTGTGGAACATCTTAATCTGTAACAGATCAAGAGTTCGGGAGGGATTGGATGCTGTCAAGGCAGGATTGACTTGTAGGAATTGTAGGGACAAACGAACACTCATTATTTTTGACTTGTTCTGTGTTCTGTCTGTACAGCATTGCAGCTTTTCAAAGCGGGGGCCGTCTTTTCCAGTAGTAGTGGCACCATTGGGAACCAGAGTGCTTTGCAGCAGCCACATTATCACTTCCTGACTTACGGATGGAAGGGATGCATTTTTCTCCAGCTTGACTTTTCTTAGCTAAAAGAATTGCTTTCCCTCCAACTTCCTTTTTAATGAATATTTCTGTTGGAATATCATTGTTAAATGTCTTAATCTATCGTTTTATTAGAGTCATATAGTGCAAAGGGACCTCAGAGGTCTTCTAGTTCAACACCCTGCTTAAGGCAGGAGACCTTATATATCCTCGTCAAATGGGTTATCCAATATTTTTGAAAATCTGCAGTGATTGAGCTTTCACAGCTCTGGGAGGGAAGCTTATTCCTTCCTTCCTTCCTTCCTTCCTTCCTTCCTTCCTTCCTTCCTTCCTTCCTTCCTTCCTTCCTTTCCTGCTTTGGGTGTGATGGAATCCAGATTCCCAGTAGGGAAGGATTGGATTCCAGAGGAGCAAGACACAAAAAAGTTTAGATAGCTTGATTTGAGAGGAAGAGGATTTAGATGGCTCTTTCCCAGGTTTCACAGAAAATATCTTTAATAATGCGAGTGTCAACTCGCAAAGCATCCCTGGCCTGCTCTCGAGTTGTCACAGGCAAGGGGGATGGGAAAACTAGCAAAGCAGCATAGCAGCCAAAAACAAAAGCACATTCCAGAAATAGCTCTCTCAAGGCTGTCTCCCAGGGTTACTCACAGCGATCGGAGTGGAGTGATCTCTGCAATCCACAAAATTGCTCCATTGATGAATGTGACTGATGATACACCGGGGGGGGGGGGAGAAACAGGGTCACACCTGGGTCATAAATTATGTGGGGTCAGAGTTGGCTTCACTTGGACCATGTTGACATGAAGCTCCTAATAAATAATTGGATTTCTTTTGAAGCTTGGCTCGAGGCTCATGATTTAATTAGGGCGTCGGTTGAAATCCTGAGGGCAAGTCTTTGTATTAGGTGGTGAGATTTCTCTCTATAGGTGATGAACAATAAAGGAAACCACTTAGAAGAAACTTAGCTTTCTTGGTTTTTGGAACCTAATATTGAGGTTCCTCATAGGAAATCACATGAAAATAAATAAAAACTAAAGAAGTGCCATCTGACCTGGCACTAAACCTTTATTTCAGAGTTACAGCCTCTCCCATACAGTTTTCTTGGCAGCAATTCAGAAGTCACTTGTGTTTTTCTGTCCCTCTGGATTCCTTCCCTGTCATTTGCAGAACCTCACCTGGGTTCACCTCCACTGTGGATAACTCTTAACTCCCCTTTTCCCTTTCAACGTTGCCTGTAAGGACAACCTGTCCAGAAGTTCAGAATCCCAACAGGGTCACGCTTAGGTTTGCCGAAAGTTCTGGATCCTCTTTCTATGTCAATGTGATAAATCAATCAGAGGAGGAGTTAATGCTACCCAGGACAAAGTATGTACACATACATTTAACTGTAATAAATACTTTTCCTCATATAGATGTTAATGGGTTGTGAAAATAACTTTGACGAACAGGAGAAAGAGTCACAACCAAGACAACCATCAGACAAGTGAAATCTGGGTTTAAGCAGAAATGTAACATCATAAATTAGACCCTCCCTACTTATCTTGTAGATAAAGGCAGGGTGTTGTGATCCACGAGCAGCGTGTGGAGCTGGCAGGGGAGTTAGACAGTGAGGAGACTGGGGTGGAAAATGGGCCAGTCCTGGAGTCTGGGGAAGGCCAGGAGAGCAGAGATGAGGCCAAGGCCATCTGGGAGTGATGCACAGACTCCAGAGCCCCCAGAATTGGACAGCAGAGAGGTAGAGGAACAGGAGGAGCCTGTTCCTAGTGCACACATGCACAGAGCTGCCAGAAGTCGAGAGCAGCTAAAGCAAAAGGGACAACTCGGGAGTAGGGCCAGGATATGATTGGCCCCTCCCATAAGGCTTAAAAGAGCAGCAACAGCTCTTGGGCTCTTTGTCGTTAAACAACATTGATAGATTTGTTTCTTGTCTTCCTGCATTTATTTCTTGTCAGCATTTTCTGCTTCTGAACTTTTGCCAAGAAAAGCCAGGTTTGGCAGGTTGCCTAATTAGACCAAGGTTGGTGATAAGGCTGAAGGATTGTGTTATGAAGAATTTGTTTTTAATTAGTTTCTGACTACGCTGAGAATGAGTTAATTCTCAGCTGTTGTAATAAAATCTGTTTGTTTAGAACTGATTGCGTCTGATAATATCTACTTGGGCCTAGGTCACAACAGATATAGGTATCCTGAAGACTAGCTACCTTTCTAAATGTTGTGTTCTTCCAATAGGGAAACATGTTTATAAAACACATATTTGGTGATAAGATGCCTTGAGAAATATGTATGAGGGGAAGTGGGAATCAAGACCTTTATGGTGACTATTTCTTTGTAGTATATATTGAAATAAAATGGGTATTTGTGGATCAAAATATATGTTAACAAGCACAGAAACTGGATGGAACAAATTTTGGAATGATTAGATGTACAGCTGTTAACTCCACCATCTCCCATGTAAGATGAACCCTGCTGAAAATATTTGGGATTGAAAAGACAGACTATAAAGATAAGAAACTTGCATGCCATCTATCTGTTCTCTAATTTATTCCTGGCGTCTTGCAAGTAGAAAATGATTGGAATTTCCCTACTGACTCCCACCTAGGTCCTTGTTAACAATATGTCTTAGTGTCATGTAATTTTAAATATATTCACTGCATCGAGTGGGAAGTGCTGATAGATGTAATTTTAATTCGAGGTGGCGAAAAATTAAAAGGAATTGGAGCAATAGGGAAGAAAAAGACGAGTCCATCATAGGCATCCTTTCCAATAATTAACAAGCTTTCCTGAAAACCACCATATCTTATTTCCTCTATCCGAAAACCCCTTTCTCCTTTCTAGCAAAACGCCAACATCGGTTTTCTAAGCATGGACAAATGCAGGTGTTGTTAAAAACTACATTTCCAAATTATGTTTGCTTCTTGATTCATAAAGCACTCGTCACTTCCCGCCTGGACTACTGCAGTGCTCTCTACATGGGGCTCCCCCTGGGGTGCACCCGGAGGCTGCAGTTAGTCCAGACCGCGGCCGCGCAGGGGATTACGGGAGCGATGGGGCGCTCCCATGTGACACCTCTCCTGCGTGAGCTGCACTGGCTTCCTGTGGTCTTCCGGGTGTGCTTCAAGGTGTTGGTAACCACCTTTAAAGCGCTCTACGGCTTAGGGCCGGGGTTCTTGCGAGACCGCCTTCTGCCGCCAATAGTCTCCCACCGGCCGGTTTGCTCGCACAGAGAGGGCCTCCTCAGGGTGCCGTCGGCCAGACAATGTCGGCTGGTGACCCCCAGGGGGAGAGCCTTCTCTGTGGCAGCGCCTGCCCTCTGGAACGACCTACCCCCTGAGATATGCACGATATCAGACCTCTGGACTTTTCGTTGGGCCCTGAAAATGCATCTATTCCATCTAGCAGGACTGGCTTGATCCCTTCCTCCCAGTTTTAATTGAATTCGGTTTTAATTGGGTTGTTTTAAATTACTGGGCCGAAATTGCTTAATGTTTTTTAAATTGTTTTTAAACTTTGTATGTTATGTTTTTTATCTCGGCTGCGCACTGCCCTGAGTCCCGCGAGAGAAGGGTGGTATAAAAATTTTAATAATAATAATAATAATAATAATTATTATTATTATTATTATTATTATTATTATTATTATTATGGACAATTTATTGACACCAGATTTCATTGTGTGGAAAAGAAAAGCTACACCATAAAGATTCCCTAAAATATATTTATTTTGGGGGGGATAGTTATATCCCCACCCCCAAATATATATCATTGGCTTATCACATCTATGTTGCTGTTTTCTGTGAGAGCTCATGCTGATCCAGAGGCTGTATTTTTGGGCAAAATGGGATGCAAGGGTTTGTTACTCAGGAGAGTAGCTAAAACAGGGGTCCCCAAACACAGCATAGTTGGCTGGAGAATTCTGGGAGTTGAAGTCCACAAATCTTAAAGCTGCCAAGTTTGAAGACTTCTGAGCTAGAATATTTATCCTTGACCTGCAGGCCCGATGTGATAATTGTTGTTGACTATCCTGCATGGGAAATGTGGGTCAGAAAAAAGTCATGGGCTCCTCTAAAAGGAATGAATGTATGTTTCGGTTGAGTTCTTTAGCTGAATACACAACATTCTCCACAAGACTCAAATGGAATTGGTTTGTGGTTTATCCATGCAATAAAAGCCCAGCTCTTTTCATAGAATAATGTTTGGGAGCCAACTGGTGACATCAAGCCATAGCATGATTTATTGGGATATTGCAAGTTAGCAATTGAATGTTCAGCTATAAGCATTTGCTGCAAGTCTAGCTAAATCCAAGGATTCCAATTAGTGGCTTTTCAAACTGATGTTCAGTGGACAAATGGGCAGCCCCAACCCTCAAAATCAAAATTATAAAGAGGAATCAACCCTAGGAATATCATATATAAAGGCAATTTTAAATTCCGCATAGATTTTTGAATATAGTGGTGACAGGAAGGGCGTCCAGCCATTAAAACCAGTGGTAAAATCCAATTTTTTTTTACTACCAGTTCTGTGGGCATGGCTTGGTGGCCGTGGCAGGGGAAGGATACTGCAAAATCTCCATTCCCATCCCTCTCTGGGGCCAGCCAGAGGTAGTATTTGCCGGTTTTCCAAACTACTCAAAATTTCCACTGCCAGTTATCTGAACTGCTCAAAATTTCTGCTACCAGTTCTCCAGAACCAGTCAGAACCTGCTGGATTTCACCCCTGATTAAAACACTCTGCTAGATCCATTTGGTTGCCCAGAATCCACCATGCAAGGGATTACGGGGTCATTAAATGAAGATGATGATGAAGGTGATATACTTTTGAATATAGTATGCAGTATCAGAATATGAAGTCTGCAGCTGACTCACCATCTTTAAAGCTGGTTTGTTTATCTGCTAACATCTCTTCTGATTACGCCAGCTTAAGTTTATTATTTAGATAATTTGCCTATAGTTTACTATATAGTCCAATAGTTATGTAAATAGCTGGGGCTTCCTTATTGCCTCTCTTATAAATAGTGATTATTACAAATAGTCTTTGGTTAACAATCATTTATCCAGCAACTGTTCATGATGATAGTGTGGAGACTTACAATTTGTTCTCATAGTTACGGCCATCATAGCACCCTCCGCAATCATGTGGTCATGATTGGCCATTGGCTCACCATTACAATGCTACAACATTCTGCAGTCAGGTGTGTGTTATTTGCAATTGTCACTGCTGGCTTCTCACAAGCAAAAGTCCATTAATACTGCTTGTGTGGAATTTGCATAATGACCATGTGGGAAGTCGCTTAATGTTGACAACTGGAACTGTCAGAACTGCCATCCTGTCATCCACATGACTCTGTGCTTTCTGACTGTACTGCTTAGTGACGAGGTTGCCGATCACAATTATAGTGGTTAACTGATAATTTTCTGCATTGCTACTCCATAAATGTTTAGGTTGGGTTGAGAAATGTAAATTGTGTTGCCAAAAATGGCATCCACCAGTTACAATTACCTTGAATCACTTTAGGTGAGACAAATCTCACAAGTAAGGGTGGAGGATGATTAAAGAGAGATCCAACTTAAAACTTTCCTGACAGTCTCTACAGAAGTTGATGGTGCTCCATCATTGGAAGAATTCAAGAATAGAGTGGACAAGTTGTTTTTCAAGAAGAATATAGTTTCCTGCTTGAGCAGAGGGTTGGACTTTTTGCAACCCTTTCAAATCTGTTATTCTATGTACTATGTTCTAAACTAATTAGCTATGTCCTTTCCAGTCATAATCCACAACACTGTCAAATAATTTACTAAGACTGTATTACTATTATTCTTCTCTTCCTTACTATTATCTATCTCTTCCCACTTATTACTATAACCATGTTCCTTGCATCTTTCAATTACATTGTTTTGATTTGTTTCCTAGTACGATTTGATAGCTTATTAGTAACCTTGACTATCACTAAGTGTTGTATCTTTTTATTCTTGATGAATGTATTTTATTCTCCTTATGTACACTGAGAGCATATACACTAAAGACAAATTCCTTTTGCGTCCAATCACGCTTGGCAAATAAAGAATTCTATTCTATTCTAATTGACTCTATCGGTTTCCCACTAAGACAACTGGAGGCAGCTATCCAGAGTGCTGAAATCAAAGTATGCATTGTCGTATTGTAACTGGTGGATACAATACAAAGCTCTACAATATGGTTTCCCCAGTTTAGACAGGGACCTGACTGGCCGAGTTTTGTGATTAATCTGTCAAGGCCTGGGCAATAATTTAGCAGAAGATTTTTGTGCTTTTGTCTGTCATAATGGAAGAGTTGATTCTACACTACTTTATTCTCTTCCCTTTCTTTTTGATAAGGGTTGATTTATATTGTGATTTAAAGAAAAAGCGGGATCTAGTAGTGCTTCTTAGAGAGGTAAATATATATATAAACAGCATAAGTAAATTTCCTGTTACGCTGCTTGACATTCTCACTCCAACCTGGATTCTCAATCATCCAGGTCATGTTTTTCCCAGAGTTGCTTTTTTCAAGAGGCAATTGGACTTTCTGGTTTGTGTTTGAAGATGTTTCCCTTCTCATCCAAGAAGCTTCTTCAGCTCTGATTGGGTGGTGGGGAATGGAAGGATTTATACTCCTTTCAGAGAGCTGGTCAATTGCATTCTTTTAGCAGGTTGTTAAGATCACCTGCAGGTTTATCTGTGTCCTCAGGGTCAAATTGGTGTGCAGCCTTCTTGGAACTGTTAAAAGGACGGTGTTGTAGATTGGAGATAGATGATTTCATATCCTTCCCCCTCTTTTGAGAGAAGGCTGTTCAATTTTGATATAGATGGCCTCTTTAAAGAGTGATCCTCTCTGTATTTATTTTGGACACAGAGGTTTGCTGCATTGCGTAAACAGGGAGTTGAACCAGGGGTGAAATCCAGCAGGTTCTCACAGGTTCTAGAGGACCGGTAATGGAAATTTTGAGTAGTTCGGTGAACTGGTAGTGGAAATTTTGAGTAGTTTGGAGAACTGGCAAATACCTCCTCTGGCTGGCCCCAGAGTGGGGAGGGAATGGGGATTTTGCAGTATCCTTCCCCTGCCTCACCAAAAGCCACACCATGCCCACCAAGCCACTCCCACAGAACCAGTAGTTAAAAAATAATAATTTCACCACTGGGTTGGACTAGATGACCTCCAAGGTCTCTTCCAACTCTATTACTGTTAAACTTCACTATTCTCCTACCATCAGGAAAGAGATATAGAAGCATAGGCAGCTGCACAAACAGGCTGAAGAACAATTTTTAATCCGTGGGCTGTCAGACTCCTGAACAAAAAATAACTTTACAACAACATAGTATGATTGACTTGCGGGGCCGGTGCATTAAGTTCACATGGTGCAATAGGACTGGGTGTTTGTTTGTTAGCAGGATTCACTGGGATAGGGATTTGCTGTCTTTCACTGTGAGTTCAGGGCTGAAATTCAGCCGGTTCTATCCGGATCGCGCGAACCAGTAGGGCTGAATGCGCAAAGTCCCGCCCACCCATACGGACGTCATGACGTCTCTTTTTTGCGACAATTTTCAGCCTCTGTGCATGCACAGACAGCTTTGCACATGCACAAAAGGCTTTGCACATGTGTGGTGCATGCATATTTGCAAACTGCGAGGGAAGGTAAGTGAATTTCACCCTGTGTGAGTTGTATTGTGTTGGGAGGGGTTGCACGAAGGGAAGCTCAGCCAATCTCGTGGTACACATGTTGTACTCTGACAACAAAGGTTTGAATTGAACTGAAATTGAATTCTGTATAATCAGATAGGGAACTGCACCACTATTCATTTACACAGGTAGCTGGCACTTGTCCTCAATGAATATGCCTGCCCAAACACCGGGAATCAGGATGACGGGTCAGGTCCAGCTTCCATTCATCATGGTTTGCCATAAGAAATCTTTTAAGAGCTAATTCATTGAGAATTCTTTGTGGTGTTTTTTTTTTTAACTCAGAGAAGTTGTGTAATTCCTAAATTGCACTTCTTCAGGAGGGCAATTCTAAGTGGACATTAATTATCTAGGATCGTGTATTGTATTGTGCTGCCTTCATACGAGAGAAACACATGTTAAGCCAGAACCCAACAAAATGGCTGCAGTCATTAACTCTGTCCCTTTGTTATTTTTCCTTTTCCATTACATTTGAGATAAAGACTGAGCTATGTTCCAAGCGAATAGACAACAGCGGTGCAGTGGGAATAGCAGACTCCGGTGAAATATTGAACACATAATAGGAGGAAGTGCGGAGAATGAAAATGAGAAGATAAGGCGACTACATGGGTCTTTGCAGAATAAAATCATTGACCAGTAAGATACTGGGATGTAATATGGTATTTAGGTGGAAAATTGCTCAGGCAGTAAAACGCCGGAGATTCTAGTAGCATCATTCTCCCGAGACGTCTTTATTATTACAATTTTCAAGTACCGGTGCATATCTCAGTGCTGAAGATCCTAATACAATAGTTAGGATAGCTATGTTCCTGAAACTCGAAATTAGACGCCTTGCAGTCCTTAAGCGCATAACGAACCTTGACTTTCAACCAACATATTCTTATGTTTCTATAATTCAAATGGAGGCTGTGCATTAATTTATATTTTATCTGTTGGTGTGGCTCTGCACACAGGATTGAATAGCTGGCTCCACCTTCTCTTAAACAGAGCCTGCTACCTTGTTGACTGCTGTAATAAGCAAACATTTTGTTTTTTCAGCATCTGTTTTTTTCTGCATGGACTGTCCCCACCTATGCAACTGTATAATTCTCCCATTTGAAATTAGGCATATATTATACGTTCCATTCAAGATAATGTGTAGGTAGACAGAGAAACCATGTTTTACATATCTGTTCCGAAGTTGGACTTTATCACACATGTGCCAAATAAAGGTCACTGAGCAAATTACAAAATGTAGGGAATGTTTTCCAGCTTCTATCTTTACTAACATTAAAGGAAGCCTAGAAGGAAATTGGAAATAAAGAGAAGAAGGAAAGGTAGGAAATCACAGAATAACAGTGCTTGGGGACAAACCATGTCTTCATGGAAGAACGGTTGAAGGAACTGGGTGTGTCCAGTTTAATGAAAAGAAGGACCAGGGGAGACTTGATAGCAGTGTTCCTATATCTCAGTTCCTATATCCCAAAAAAGAGAGAGTCAAGCTATTCTCCAAAGCACCTGAGGGTAGAACAAGAAGCAGTGGGTGGAAACTCATCAAGGAGAGAAGCAACCTGGAATTAAGGAGAAATTTCCTGACAGAACAATTAATCAGTGAAACAACTTGCCTCCAGAAGTTTTGAATGCTCCAAAACTGGAAGTGTTTAAGATGTTGGATAACCATTTGTCTGAAATGGTGGAGGGTTTCCTGCCTAAGCAGGGGGTTGGACTAGAAGACCTCCAGGGTCCCTTCCAACTCTGTTATTCTATTCTGTTCTGTTCTGTTCTGTTCTGCTCTGCTCTGCTCTGCTCTGCTCTGCTCTGCTCTGCTCTGCTCTGCTCT
>WNWU01000025.1:12119803-12134137 GCA_012654045.1 Ptyas mucosa
TATTCTATTCTATTCTATTCTATTCTATTCTATTCTATTCTATTCTACTCTACTCTACTCTACTCTACTCTACTCTACTCTACTCTTGGCCTTCCAGAACTTGGCCCAACAGGCAACAATAAAAGAAACCATGCATAAAATGATATGTAATTCAACTGTACACAAAGAATAACTTTTATGAGTGTATTGGATTGATCAGATATACTATAAATACCAGAGGTCAGTTATTCAGTTCTTGCAAACAGCTTCTGTTTAATCCTAAAATATTAAGCTAAGTACAGTTATCTGCAGCCACCAATAGAATACAAAGTCGTGTCGAGGTTCATACAGAACACTTAATCTAACCAATCAAGCCACATTTTCTGTTTTGCTTCTCTGGCTTTATGCTGTACCACCTGGAGACGTTGTAGTGGAATGTAGTCTGGATTCCCAGGTGGGAAGAGGCAAGGTAGTTTGTGAGAGAGAAGAGGGTGAAGACAGCCCCTCCCTAATAATTCCCAGTTCATATAGATAGTTGTTTGCTTCAATTTGCCAAGATTGTGTTTATAGGTGAGAAACAACAACAGATATGTCTATGGAGATTCTCAGTCATCCAGGTCATGGTTGTCCTCAAAGGTGCTTTTTCAAGAGGCAACTGGACTTTCTGGGTTTTTTTCTTTGAATATGTTTCACTTCTCATCCAAGAAGCTACTTCAGCTCTGACTGGATGGTGGGGAATGGAAGGATTGATACCCCTTGCAGACAGCTGGTCACTTGCATTGTTTTAGAGAGTCGTTGAGACTGCCTGGAGGTCTGCAAGAGGAATCAATCCTTCCATTCCCCACCATCCAGTCAGAGCTGAAGGAGGTCATGCTGGCCATATGATCACGGAGACGTCTTCAGACAGCCCTGGCTCTTCGGCTTTGAAACGGAGTTGAGCACCACCCCCTGGAGCCGGGAACGACTAGCACGTATGTGCCAGGGGAATCTTTACCTTTACCTATGAGTATATATTTCACACAGCCATAATGGCTCAGCTGATTGTTGATATCCACTACTTTTAGACCATAAACAATCATTGGTCACAATAGCATAGAAACATATGCTATTGTGTAGCATACGTCTCTATGCACAGAAACTGTTCCCTGTTTTGTTTTTATTTTGCATTACTTCTTGGAAGGTTCCCCCCCCCCCCCCCCCGTCATCAAGGTGCATGCTATGCATAACCTAATTTAATGGCTTCCAGTAATATAATGTTTTACCTAATTTAAAGTGAGCTTCCTTATCAGTGTGTTTTGCAATTAATTTAATCTTGTTTCTGTTATTTCCTTAGTATTTCTCTTCTTCCTCCATCCTGGGGAACCTCATTATGTTTGCAGAAGCTTTAAATTAAAGTTTTGGATAGAAGTGAGATGATTATCAGTTAATTTAATTATGGTTCTGCATTTGGTCATTTAACAATATGTCTTCTCTGTTTCAACTATGGATTGTGCTGCTTTCTTTTTCCTTCCCTGCTCCATTATTAGAAGGGGTACATGTAGAAAATGTTTCCATTTTCATTAAAGGAAAACCTAGATCTGATAACCGCTGTTGCTAGATCTTCATTATGTTCCCTTTCTTTACAGGTGTGGTTTTGATTTTGCAACCATTACCTTGTGTTAGTTCTACATGAAGTAACTGTTGGAAATTGTAATGACACATTTTGGGAACACTTTCCACAATATTTATTTATTTATTTTATTTTATTTTATTTATTGGATTTTTATACCGCCCTTCTCCTTTCGGACTCAGGGCGGTGAACAGCCAGAATAAAACATTGGTGTACAAAAGTTAAAATAATTTTAAGATAATTAAATAAAGTTTGGCCCATAATTTTAAAACATTCAATTAAAATCAGTATCAATTTTAAAACCAACGTAAAATCAGGCCAGCCCGGCTAATTGAAAGAAATAGGTTTTAAGGACCTGATGAAAAGTCCGGAGGTCTGGAATCACTTGTATCTCTGGGGATAGATTATTCCAGAGAGTAGGTGCCACCACAGAGAAGGCTCTCCCCCTGGGGGTTGCCAGCCGACATTGTCTGGCTGACGGCATCCTGAGGAGGCCCTCTCTGTGGGAGCGAACTGGCTGGTGGGAGGCAATTGGTGGCAGAAGGTGGTCCCGTAAGTACCCCGGCCCTAAGCCATAGAGCACTTTAAAGGTGATCAGCAACACCTTGAAGCGCACCCAGAAGTTCACCGGAAGCCAATGCAGCTCGCACAGGAGAGGAGTCACATGGGAGCGCCCCGTCGCTCCCATAATCCCTCACGTGACCGCATTCTGCACCAGTTGGAGCCTCCGGGTGCACCCCAAGGGGAGCCCCATGTAGAGAGTGTTACAATAGTCCAGACGAGAAGTGATGAGTGCTTGAGTGACCGTGTGTAAGGAGTCCCGATCTAGAAAGGGGCACAACTGGCGTATCAGGCGAACCTGATATAAGGCCCCCCCCTTGCCACGGCTGTCATATGCTCTTCTAAAGACAGCCGTGCATCCAAGAGGACGCCTAAGTTGCGGGCCCTTTCTGTGGGGGCCAGTGATTTGCCCCCAATAAGCAGCAATGGTGCCAGATGGCTATACCGGGACGCCAGCAGCCACAGCCACTCAGTCTTGGAAAGGTTGAGTCAAAGCCTGTTTCTCCCCATCCAGACCCGCACGGCCTCCAGTCACTGTGACATCACTTCCAAGGCATCGTTGGGATGGTCTGGGGTGGAGATGTACAGCTGGGTGTCATCAGCATACTGATGGAACTCCACCCCAAAACCACGGATGATGTCACCCAGCGGCTTCACATAAATGTTGAACAGGAGGGGCGAGAGGACCGACCCTTGTGGCACCCCACAAACAAGGTGCCTCAGGGTCGACCGCTGCCTCCCTGTCAACACCAATTGCGACCAGTCGGAGAGATAGGAGGAGAACCACCGCAAAACGGTGCCCCCCACCCCCAGTCCCTCCAGCCGGTGGAACATGATACCATGGTCGATGGTATCAAAAGCCATTGAGAGATCTAACAGGACCAGGATAGAGGAATAACCCCTACCCCGAGCCCCCCAGAGATCATCCACCAACGCGACCAATGCCGTTTCCATGCTGTACCCAGGCCTGAAACTGGACTGGAGCGGATCTAAATAGACAGCTTCATCCAGGTACTGGGGAAACTGTTGCGCCACCACACTCTCAACAACCTTCGCAATAAAATGAAGGTTGGAGACTGGACGATAGTTAGCCAAAACAACTTGATCCAGGGAGGGCTTCTTTCAAGGCGGTCAGCAGGACACCCTCACTCAAAGAAGCATTAGTAATCCCCTGGAGCCAGCCTCATGTAACCTCCCGGGAAGCCAGCACCAGCCAGGAGGGACACGGGTCCAATAAACATGTGGTCATGTTCAGCCGTCCCAAGATCCTGTCCATGTCCTCGGGAGCCACAGGATCGAACTCCTCCCAGATAACAGTCTCAAGGCCTGCTTCAGTCATCTCATCTGAACTAACCCAGTTAGCGGCCAAGTCTTCCCGAATCTGAGTTATTTTATCATGCAGATACTGTACAAAATCCTCAGCTCAACCCTGCAAGGGATCATCCCGCACTCCCAGATGGAGGAGGGAGCGGGTCACCCTAAACCAGGCGGCTGGGCGATTATCTGATGATGCGATAAGAGCAGCAAAATAGCTAGATTTTGCCGCTTTTATCGCCACTAGGTAGGTCTTAATATGAGACCTTACCAGTGTCAAGTCAGATTTGGACTGGCTGGCCCTCCAACCGCTCTCTAGGCGTCTTTTCCAGTGCTTCATCTCCCTCAGCTCCTCAGAGAACCAAGGAGCTAAGTGAGTCTGGTGCCAGGTCAGAGGCCACAAAGGCATGACACGGTCCAAAGCCCCAGCAGCCACAGTATCCCAGGAAGCCACCAGGTCTTCAGCCGAGCCATGAGCCAGAGTCTCAGGAAATGGCCCAGGCTCCATCTGGAACCTGTCAGGATCCATCAGGCGCCTGGAGCAGAACCACCTGGTCAGCTCCGCCTCCCTGCAACGGGGTGCGGTGGTCAGAAAGTCAAGTCGAAGGAGCGAGTGGTCAGACCATGACAAGGGTTCAATTCCTATATCCCCTGTATCAAGGCCACTCAACCACTGACCAGAGATAAAAACTAAGTCCAGAGTGTGTCCACCCATGTGAGTAGGGCCATGAATTACTTGAATCAGGTCCATGGCCGTCATGGAAGCCATGAACTCCCAAACTACCTCAGACGTTTCACCAATGGATGGCAGGTTAAAATCCCCCATGACCAAAAGTCTGGGGGTCTCAACCACCACCTCAGCTCTGACGTTGAGGAGCTCGGGCAGGGTCATTGCCACGTGGCAGGGAGCCAGGTACGTGATCAGCAAACCCATCTGCACCCCATGACCCCACTTCACAAAAAGGGACTCACATCCGGCTATCTGAGGTACAGTGGCCTCCCTCGGATCGAGATCTTCCTTTAAAATGACTGCTATCCCCCCCACTGCCCCTGCCCTGAGCTCTCGGCTGGTGAAATGCACAGAAACCTGGTGGACACATATCCACGAGGGGAACACCCCCCTCATGGCCCAACCAGGTCTCCGTAATACCTGCCAGGTCTGTTCCCCCCTCCTGAATAAGATCACAAATGAGGGGGGCCTTATTTACTACGGACCTGGCATTACATAACAACAGCCGGAGACTCGGGCCCTGAGATTCTGAGCAACCTGTGAAACAGGAAGAGCTAAGGGGACCGGGGCATGCAATTGCTCTAAAATAGCGAGTGCGTGCCCCCACCACACAATGCGGCCCCCTGTTCCCACCGTACCTGCCCCTCCCACTCAGCGTATTAATGGAAAAGCCCTCAGCGGAGGACATTCTAATAGCCCTCTTACCCCCAGAGTCCATAACCCCCGTGGCACCATTGACTGCCGGGCCAGTCCCCTTCCCCCGTGGTTGTTGCTCAGATATAGTTGATATAGTTTTAGCTCAACTTTAGGTAATTGTTTTCTCGTACATGACTTGACGTTGTGGAGAACAAGATTAGAGTATGGATTGTTATGCTAATACTTTAAATAAAACTTTCTCAAAGCTGTACTTTTTTTTCTTGAATGGGATGGAAAGATAAGCAATTTAAATTTAAGAGAAGAAAGGAAAAAGACAAGCTTTGTCTTCATTTTTTTGTCTTTATTTTGAAACAACAACAACATGGAACATCTTTCTGGCTTTCCTGAGTTCTGTTTCAATTTAATTACATCTTGATAATTCAGAAACATTTAGCAGAATTGTAATGCAAGGACAATCTGAACGCATAACTGAGTAAAAGATAAATGTCTGCTTGTTTAGAATTGGAAAATACACAGTTATTATTATTTTTTTCTGTACCTTTGTTCAGCACACCTCATACTCCCTTAAAGGTTAAGGAGATGAAGCGGGAAACAGAGCAGCAAAGTTAATTTCCCCACAGTTAAAAGGTTCCTGCAGAAGAGAAGTCACTTTGAATCCTTGCTTATATAAGCATTGAGATAAAGCGAGAGCTTAATTAGCTACTTGTGACTTTAATGAATAGTGCCTGATTGTATGACTGCAAATAATGCTGAAGGGGGTAAAGAAACAGATAATGTTATACTTTAGGATGACAACAGGGTAAATTAAATGTGCCTCATTAATTTCGCTTAGGCATTTTGATGCACTGGACTTAGCTGTAGTGGTAGTAGAAATCCCTACTTCGACATCGTTTAAGATTTGGTAAGTCTGAGGGTGGGGGGGGGGTTGGTTTTTTTTTTAAATCTGTAGCAAAGTACTCCTCATTCTGAATAGATCTGGACCTGTTGGGGTTCAACTGTCTCAGTCAGTACAAGGTTTACGCCGTGAAGTAGCTTGGGCCATTATATAAGGCAAGATCTGACCTTCCCAACGTACCTTTGAACCTGCCAGGTGAAAGCTACCAGTTTGGGAAGGTTCCTGTATTATAGGCAGGGAACAATAAAGTAGCTAATTTGAACTCTATGTGTGTGTCTGGTTGTTTGAGCCAGCAGCACTGGCAATTTATTGTTTTTTGATATCTCAGGGGTTGCCACAAAGAAGAGGGAGTCAAGCTATTCTCCGAAGCACCTGAGGGTAGAACAAGAAGCAATCGGTGGAAACTCATCAAGGAGAGAAGCAACTTAGAACTAAGGAGAAATTTCCTGACAGTTAGAACAATTAATCAGTGGAACAACTTGCCTCCAGAAGTTGTGAATGCTCCAACACTGGAAGTTTTTGAGAAGATGTCAGATAACCATTTGTCTGAAGTGGTGGAGGGTTTCCTGCCTAAGCAGGGGGTTGGACTAGAAGACCTCCAAGGTCTCTTCCCACTCTGTTATTCTATTCTATTCTATTCTTTTGCGTGCAAAATACTAGGTTGTGCATGAACTTATGACTTATCCTCCAGCGGATCGTGGGACTTTTTTTTTTTAAATTTGACTTATATGCCGCCCTTCTCTGGAGACTCAGGGTGGCTTACAATGCACTAAGCAATAGCCTTCATACTTTTGTATATTTTATACAAAGTCAGCTTATTGCCCCCACAAACTGGGTCCTCAATTTACCTACCTTAGAAAGGATGGAAGGCTGAGTCAACCTTGAGCCTGGTGAGATTCGAACTTGCAGTAATTGCAGGCAGCTGGTGTTAATAACAGTGTGCTTTAGTCCACTGTACTACCAAGGCTCTTTTTCCTCCTGTGGTCCACATAACAAAAGACACTCTGTCAAGGTATACAAATCAAATAAACCTCAAACCTCAAGATGTATCTTTCTGTGGCCTGGCCATGACGTCACATTTATCCCACGAGAGAAACAGGCTTAAGATGTCACCAGTCATATCATGATAAAGTAGGATTTCCCATCTTGATTTCTGACACTGTCCAAGGGCAGCCTCGAGAGATATAAATCTGTCAGTCTTTGTCACCTTGAAGAGAAGCCAGGTGACTGGCAGTGACTTGAAACAAAAGCAAGAGGGAACAAGGACAAGGCAATAGGTACAACAAATTTAAATGCCATTGTAATTTTCTGCCAGCTCAAGGATGACTGGAGAGCATTTCAACCCTGGGTCTCAATTTATGCTTTATAGTAGAGGAGAAAAAGCAGCCTTAAGAAGTAGTCTAAATATTTGGTGTTTATTAGTTTTTTCCCATAGCTGTCTTAACCTTCATCTTCATTCAGATAAATCATGTCCCTCTCTATCATGTTCTGAAGAACTAGGAAAATATAGAGGTGATTGTTCCTTTCTTGTTCATTGGCTTGAAGAAAGAATAGCTGCATTAAAGAGAAATGATTTTTTTTTTTAAAGAGGAATTTGACATTAAAGAGAAACAAGTTATTGAGTTTGGTCATCAGTGTGAACGTGTATAATACACCTAGGTGTTTGAAGGATTTTTTAAAAAACTAACAAAATACTGAAAAGTGAATTGTTTCCTGGAGGAGAGAGATATCTTAGTGTGATCTTAGTTGGCTTGCTGTCAGGATTCAGATGGATACCCTAATTAAATCATGAGCCTTGAGCCAAGTGTCAAAAGAAATCCAGTCATTTATTAGGAGCTTCATGTCAGCATGTTCCAAGTGAAGCCAATTCTGACCCCACATAATTTATGACCCAATCTTGATCCTATTTCCCCCCTCCCCCCAGGGTGTGTCATCAGTCACATTCACCAACGGAACAATTTCACAGGTTGTAGAGATCACTCCCCTCCTGCCGCTATGGGTAACCCTGGGAGATAGCCTTGAGAGAGAGCTGTCTGGAACGTGCTTTTGTTTTTGGCTGCTGTGCTGCTTCGCCGTTTTCCCATCCCCCTTGCCTATGGCAATTCAAGAGCAGGCCAGGGATGCTTTGCGAGTTGACATGTTGTTGTTCTCCCAGCTGGCTACTAGCCATCCTGATAGACTTTTTGTCATCAATTGTCAAGGGCAGATTGATGGCTTCAATATTTCTTAACTTGGATTTGTCACCATTTTGCTCAACCTTTCCTATTATTTCAATTCTTGCTTCTTCTAGGTGTTTATTTATTCAAATAATTGTATTTCCTTATCTTTCCTTTTCCACCCAATTAGAAGTAAAGTGCAATCATTAATAGTTCGTGAATAAACCTAGCTTTAGCCTGGAGCTTTTATTTGCTGTTATTTTTCACTAATGTCTTATTTACAGTTTACAATTTAATTTATTTTTCCCAAGTTAAAAAAGCATGAAAAATTCTTTTTGTCAAAACAGCTTTTATTTAAAAATAATAATTAGTGGCAAAATAGTTTAGTTTTCTAGGCTTTCGGGTTTTTGTTTTTTTTTTTATAATCACTGTGCTGTAAGATAATACATTTTATGTGGATGTTTGGGTTATACTACGGTAGATAGAGATACAGATTTGGAAGGGACCTTGTAGGTCATCTAGTCCAACCCGCTGCCCAAGCAGGAGACCCCATACCATTTCTGACAAGTGGCTGTCCAATCTTTTCTTGAAAGCTTCCAGTGATGAAGCTCCCACAGCTTCTGAAGGCAACTTCTGTTTCATCGGTTGATTGTTCTCACTGTCAGAAATTTTCTCATTTCCAGGTTGAATCTCTCCTTGATCAGTTTCCATTCATTATTCCTTGTTCCTGCTGTTGTGGGAGCTTCATCACTGGAAGCTTTCAAGAAAAGACTGGACTGCCATCTGTCAGAAATGGTGTAGGGTCTCCTGCTTGGGTGAGAGGTTGGACTAGATGACCTACAAGATCATTTCCAACTCTGTCAATCTCCCCCAATGAATGACAATTATTTTTTTCATTGTAGGCTTATAGACAAACTCCGATCTCAGAAGATTGTCACCATTCAGACATAGTTCAGACATTTTGACATAGTCAAAAAAAGCCTTCACTGGTTCCAGTGGAGTTCAACAGATCCTGCAAATATCATTATTTTTCCCCTCTAAAATCCTCCTTTGGGATCAATGGGAGATTTTCTTTTAAAAAAACCAAAACGGATGAGGGCATGTTGAAAATCATTTTGGTGAAAAGGTTAAGGATCCTTCTCTGTCAGCCTCCCTTCATGGACAGTTTCATCTTAGATAGTTTCATCTTGCACCAAATTGTGATCGTGGCTAAGTTGCAGAGTATTTTAAAGATGATTAGTTGAAGAAGCCACAAGTGTTTATGTCCCCAGCATGCTATTTCGTAATTCAGAGTTGAAATACTCTGTGCCAACATGCCCCTTGGTAGAGAAGATATTATTTTCCTTCAAGGTACATGAAAATTCTTCTCTCTTTTTTTCCCCTGTTTTTCCTGATGTTGATTTTTAACCTCGCTTTATTGTTGGCAGTGCAGAGATTGTGCTCTGCCAATGTTGCCATTATATCTTTCCATTCCTCTGAAGCTTCTCTGAATGCTTGCATGCTCCATTGTGAGGGGAAAAAAACAAAAAACAAAAAAACAAAAACAAAAACAAAGGCAGTGTGTCCTTCTAATACTTTTTTTTTTTCCAGGGGTACATAGAAACATGGGAATTAAGAGAGCTACTAAGCAGCTGTCTATAGGGACGGCATAACAATACATGGATAATAACATCCTGATTGCCTGTTACAAAAGCATTGCAAGAATGCCAGAATGATCCCATAAGAATTCTCCAACATTTCTTCCACTTAGAAAGACCTCTCAAAAGCAAACCCTTTCATCTAAGTGAATGAAAAACCTGTATGAAAACATTCAGGGGGAAAAAAAAAACACCATGACACTAATTCCATCACATGTCAAATGGCTGTCACAGATGGGATCGACCTATTCTCCAAAGCACCAGACAGCAGGACAAGAAGCAATGGGTGGAAGATCATTACAGCGAGATCAGACCTAGAACTAAAGCTTCCTGCAGGAACAACTTTAAGTTGTCTCTCTTATTATTACTCTTCATAGTATTATTAGGTAAAGAAGTATAGTTTATTTTAATATAATACATTATATTATATAATATATATAAATAAATCCTACATGGAGGGAAGTATGCAGTGGAGTATCCCAATGCTCTGTTTTAGGCCCAGTACTCTTCAACATCTTCATCAATGACTTGGACAAGGGGATAGATGGGGAACTCATCAAATTTGCAGATTACTCCAAACTGGCAGGAATAGCCAACACTCCAGAAGATAGGCTCAAGACACAGAAGGATCTTGACAGACTTGGATATTGGACGCTATCTAACAAAATGAAATTCTGTTGATGATCATAGTATTTTTCCTGCTTCCTGCAGGAACAACCTTAAGTTGTCTTTATTATTATTACTCTTCATAGTGTTATTAGGTCAAACAGTATTTGTTAGTTTATTTGAATATAATCAATGTTTGAGGAACGAAGAACGATCTGATGCTTCTGAAAGGATTGATGAATCCTTGAAGGGTTTGGAGATCCTGGTGCTAACCCTAAATCAAGCAAGCCATACCATGTAAAAAAACTAATAGGTGCTTATAATAACACAGTGTGTTATTTGCATAGGGTAATTTGTTAAATAAATCCCCATCCTCCCTAACTTTTGCCAATTGGTTGAGCAATAAAATCGGTCTTATTACTGGAAGGAAACTTGTTACGATGTGTGTGTGTGTGTGTGTGTGTGTGTGTGTGTGTGTGTGTGTGTAAAAATCCACAGGGAAAGTTTTGCCTCCTCCTTCTCCTCCCCCATCTTCTTCAAAAATAAATACAATAAAATAACAAATCCCTCAAATGTTTTGACCTGTTATACAGGTGCAGCTGAAAGTTTGACAGGTCCTTTAGAATCCCTTTGCTGTGAACAAATAGGAATATTGCAGAAGTTCTGTGAGATAAGAAGCAACTCAGATAGATTATTCCTTCTTGGGTCAATACAGTTTGGATTTGCTGACCTTGGCTGCCCTCTTTTACTGTAGGTTTATCTGCCAGCCAACCCAGTTAATACAGATTCCATAAAGGTCACCCGACCCAGTTTACACAATTTGCTTCAGTTCAGGAACTGTTGCCCATCTCCCCAACATACAAAAAGCTGAAATGTGTCTTTTTTGAACCGAGCTAATTTTCAAGAATGAAAAAGAGGTATATTCAATGTCCACGTTGTCCCCAAATTGCAATGAACAAGAATAATTATTGGCTTTTTTTAATGTCTTATTCCAGCTAACTTAAAAAAATAAAATAAAAAAATCGTCTATACCAACTTCAAAAATCACTTTCTACTTCAAATGGAAGCTTTGAACTGAAGTTTCCTTTTAAAAACTGTTCTAATTTGATGTAGCAATTTTCACTATCTCATCTTCCTAATCTAAAGTTAATGATGTTTTTTTTTTTTAATTGCATCTACCTTAATGCTGAGAAACTGGAGCTCTATCTTATGGCTTGTTTAGCAAACCATGGTTAAAGCATACCTTATGCTTGATATATGGTAATATATCAGCCTGACCAGTGGTTCTATCCAGTTAGAACGAACCGGTAAAGGTGGCTACGGGAGGCTCCGCCCACCCATCTGGATGTCAACACATCCCTTTTTTGATGCTCTGCGCATGCGTGGAAAGCTCCGCTCATGCGCTCTCATTTGCGAACTGGTAGCGAAGGTAAGTGAATACCATCCATGAGCCCAACCATTATGCCGAATTGCATTCTGGGTTTTTATTAAGCACAGATATTTAAACAGGACTGGCTTCAAAACAATGTTAAATCATGTATTTTATAAAATACTATAGCTGGGCTTATATATCCTGTCTTTCCCAATGTTGTCATGTTTGCAAAGATGGCTACAAGGTGAAACATAGAGAATGAACTTGCCTGCACTTTATATTTTATTTAAAGTTCTGTATTTCATCATGGCAGTATCTTTGAGCTTATTGTTCTGACCTAGGCTTCCTGAGTCAGTAAAACACACAAGTAGTCCCAAAAAACCTGTTTTTTTTTAACAGCTGTGAATTCTGTTCATTCACAGAGGAGTCCCAATTAGTTGTAAAGAATTGTTCGAGATAAGGCTAATAATCACCCACCTTTATCTCCCTTGACATGCTGCCAAAGACCTAATTGGCAAAGCCACACGGAGTCCAGTGTCAAACAGAGCTTCAGGCTTTAAACTGCACAAAATTAACAACGTTGCTTCCTGCAAAGGCCCACGTGCCTTTGCTCCTCTTTTAAGTCTTATGGGAGGGGCCAATCATCTCCCAGCCCTATTCCTGAGTTGTCCCTTTTGTTTTAACTGTTCTTGCCTTCTGGCAGCTCTGCACATGCGCACAATGCCTGTTCCTCTGCCTTGCTGAAATCCGACTCTGGAGGCTCCGGAGGCAGCACATATCTCTCAGATGGCTCTTTCTCTGCCTCCAACACAGAGCCCTCGTCTGAACCTTCCCCAGACTCCAGGACTGGTCCATGTTCCTCCCCAGCCTCATCACTGTCCGATTCCGCTGCCAGCTCTACAGGCTGCTGGCGGACCATAACACTTATGATGGTATTACTCTTTGTTTCAAGATTCTCTGATTTATTAAAAAAAAAAAATTGGTTACAATTTTGACCTGCATTCATTTTCAAGTTATACAGGTAATATTTGATTTACGACCACAGTTGAGCCCAAAATCTCCGTTTGCTAAGTAAGACATTTGTTAAGTGAGTTTTGTCCAATTTTATAACTTTTCTTGCCACAGTTGTTAAGTGAATCATGACAGTTGATAAGTTAGTTAAATGAACCTGGCTTCCACATTGCCTTTGCTTGAGAGAAGGTTGCAAAAGGGGATCGCATCACCTTGGGACACAATGACGGTCATAAATGTGAACCAGTTGCTAAACATCTGAATTTTGAACACAGGATCATGAGGAGGAAGGTTTTAACTGTGAAAAATGGTCATAAGTCCTATTTTTCAGTGTCATTGTAACTTTGAATGGTTGCTAAACAAACTGCTGTAAGTTGAGCACTACCTATACTGTATTCTGATCCATACCTTAGCTACAGTTGTCCCTCCTCCACTCCCCCTCCCCCCCTCCTCCTCCTTTTGTTTTTCTTTTAATATGTTGTTTTTCTTCCTTGAACTTCCTTATATCATCCTTTGTTGTTAGTTGCAAAGTCGTGTCTGACCCATCGCGACTCCATGGACAACGTTCCTCCAGGCCTTCCTGTCCTCCACCATCCTCTGGAGTCCATTTAAGCTCCCGCCAACTGCTTCAGTGACTCCATCCAGCCACCTCATTCTCTGCCATCCCCTTCTTCTTTTGCCCTCCATCGTTCCCAGCATTAGGCTCTTCTCCAGTGAGTCCTTCCTTCCTTCTCATTAGGTGGCCAAAGTATTTGAGTTTCCTCTTCAGGATCTGGCCTTCTAAGGAGCAGTCAGGGTTGATCTCCTCTAGGACTGACCGGTTTGGTGGCCTTGCTGTCCAAGGGACTCGCAGGAGTCTTCTCCAGCACCAGAGTTCAAAGGCCTCCATTCTTTAGCGCTCAGCCTTCCTTGTGGTCCAACTTTCACAGCCATACATTGCAACTGGGAAAACCATAGCCTTGACTATGCACACTTTTGTTGGCAGGGTGATGTCTCTGCTTTTTAGTATGCTGTCTAGATTTGCCATAACTTTCCTCCCCAGGAGCAAGCGTCTTTTAATTTCTTGGCTGCAGTCCCCATCTGTGGTGATCTTGGAGCCCAGGAAAATAACACAATCCTTGGTCACAATCAATTATATATCAATGTTAAAGTTAACAGGATGTGAGTGCCTGAATATAGATGGATGGAGATGTCTGTCTGTCTGTCTGTCTGTCTGTGTGCATGTCTTTGAGTCAGTTTTGATTCCTGGAGAGTAATTGACTCGTCTCTACGGTTGACTAGTCCCTAAGGTTGGCAACATTTTGAGGAGTCTTCTCCCTTGATTTCTTGAGAGAGGGAGAGAGAAACTGGCCCAAGGTCAGCCTGATACTTTTAATCACTACACCAAATTGACCCATCTGGCTACCTAGCCTCATATTTTTAATAAGAATTAGGAATTATTGTTATTATTATTATTTTAAATGTAAGAGCCACCTCCATAAGTTCTTTTTCCTCCTTTTGAATAGTTATGCAACAAGATACTTGAACTTACATTCCTCCTTGATGCTGGAAAAGAAAAAAAAAAAACAACACATCATTTTTGCTTAGCAGCTTTGTCTATTACACAGCACAACTCAATTGTGTGGTTGTTTGCCTCCATCTGCTGACCATTCCTGATATTACAGCAAATGAAAACCATGGAAAAAAGAAGTGTTTGGGTGTTTTGTACCAGAAAGATGTCTTTTAGGCTTTTGTAAGTCACATCATTCATCAGGTTTGTTAGAAAGAAAGAAAGAAAGAAAGAAAGAAAGAAAGAAAGAAAGAAAGA
>WNWU01000025.1:12149493-12163040 GCA_012654045.1 Ptyas mucosa
AGAACAGAACAGAACAGAACAGAACAGAACAGAACAGAACAGAACAGAACAGAATAGAATAGAATAGAATAACAGAGTTGGAAGGGACCTTGGAGGTCTTCTAGTCCAACCCCCTGCTTAGGCAGGAAACCCTACACCACTTCAGGCAAATGGTTATCCAACCTCTTCTTAAAAACTTCCAGTGTTGGAGCATTCACAACTTCTGGAGGAAAGTTGTTCCACTGATTAATTGTTCTCACTGTCAGAAAATTTCTCCTTAGTTCTAGGTTGCTTTTCTCCTTGATTAGTTTCCACCCATTGCTCCTTGTCCTGCCTTCAGGTGCTTTGGAGAATAGCTTGATTCCTTCTTCTTTGGGGCAGCCCCTGAGATATTAGAACACTGCTATCATGTCACCCCTAGTCCTTCTTTTCATCAGACTAGACATACCAAGTTCCAGCAACCATTTTTTTAAAAATATGCTTTAGCCTCCAGTCCCCTAATCATCTTTGTTGCTCTTCTCTGCACTCTTTCTAGAGTCTCAACATCTTTTTTACAGCATGGCAACCAAAGCTAAATGCAGTATTCCACGTGTGGCCTTACCAAGGCATTATAATGTGGTATTAATACTTCAGATGATCTTGATTCTATCCATCTCTTAATGAAGCCTAAAACTGTGTTGCCTTTTTTTGCAGCCAACAATTTGGAATAGTACAAGGTCTCCTGCCTTGGGCAGGGGTTCGACCTCCAAGGTCCTTTATAGCCGTAATGATGATTTTTAAAGGAATATGTATTATAAAACTACTTTGATGTACTATATAAAAGAGTAGGAAAAGCATTCGGAGGACTTTACAATTATTTAAGATTTGATGATTGGAATGATTTCACTAGAAAAGATGAACTTAAAAATTCTAGGTTGGTCTTTCTTTCTTTTTTTGCTCAAGATGAGTAAAGGCAGAAGACTAATTTGTAAATTTACCCAATCCTTTTCTCTTCCTCTGGATTCATGTCCTGGAGGAGAAAAAGCAGGGAAATTGATGTAGATAGTTCAATCCAAAGAGTTGAGCCTACAGGCTTTGCAGGTGATCTCCATGGGACTCTTGCCAATCACTCAGTCACAATTGTGTGTGTGGTAGATTTATGAAGATAGTTGTAAAACAGGTGCTTTTTCAACCCCAAGGATGATACACAGTTGTGAAAACAGCCAACTGGAAAAGAAAAACCCAGGAAAACAAATTTGAGAAATAAATGAACCAGAAAGGAAAAACGAACAAGCCAGGTGGAATGTGACATGTTTACACCTGCCCTGAAATGGGGAAAATATGAAACTGAGGTAATATTTGTACTTTCTCTAGAGAGTGAAATGACACAACAAAGTCTGGTGAGGAAACTTGTTAAATCTGGACATGTTGTATGATTTTATACAGGAAATAAAAAATAACATCTTGATGGGTGTTGGGAAAAGAAAAAAAAATCTGGAGAGGCCCATTTCATTTTTCAACTGCTTTTGTTGCCATACAGTTTTCAAGGTCTGCCTTGCTTAGAGTTCCTTCCAGTAGTCCAGTTAAGAAATTACAAAAGGATGAAATGCAATGAGCCCACTCACCTTTTCCATAAAGATCTTATACTTCAGGGACCAAACCATTTTTATATAGTAAATATGTCGTCATCCTATACTGTTACATAAATGCAGCATTGTAATTCTATTTAATTTTCTGAACCACATCACATCCATTGCAATCCTGGATTCTGATAAAAAGAGTTATTTCCTTCCTTCCTTCCTTCCTTCCTTCCTTCCTTCCTTCCTTCCTTCCTTCCTTCCTTCCTTCCTTCCTTCTTTCCTTCCCCCCTCCCTCCCTTCCTTCCGTCCCACCTCCCTTCCTCCCTCCCTTCCTTCTTTCCTTCCTCTCTCTTAAATCAATCTTTTTTAAAAAATGCCCTAGAATTCTGACAACTTTAATTCAGAGAAACTCCTGCAGACATTCAGCAGGATGAAACTACACACAGTATCCTTGATAAATGAAGATTTGGTACAGCCCGAGATCCTAATGGGGTGTTTCCATGCCATTTGAATGTGGCTGCCACTGGATGTTACAAGTTCCCTTGTTCTTCCTGTCACCATGACATGCAATTATGGAATTTCACAGTTGAAAAGATGACAACCCCTCCCGTGTTCTTGTCCTTCTTTCTTGACTTAATCCAGCTGCATCCAGCAGTCAGTAATTTGATACAGTGACAGGTGATCGCAGAGGTACCAAAAAAAAATTAAAAAAAAGTCTCCTGACCCCCTGAAGTGGCTGCACAACTTCCACTGCTACGAGGAGTTCAAAAGATGCATTGAGACTTGTTCTTTTCTTAGGCTAGAATGTCTGCCATTAGGAAAGTAACTACAAGTTTGACAAGAAATTGTTCAGAGTCGACATTGTGTTACTCTGACGGGAATGGCCTTGCTTCTTTCCGAGTGCCTAACTTTGCCAGATTTCCAGAACGTGTTTAGACTGATACTATACTTCTTGTGTAGGGACATGATGGTTCAGTGGCTAAGACACTGAGTGTGGCAATCAAAAGGTTGGCAGTTCAGCGGTTCAAATCCCTAGTGCTGGGAAATGGGGTGAGCTCCCATTATTTGTTCCAGCTTCTGCCAACCTAGCAGTTCGAAAGCTTGTAAAAAATGCAAGTAGGAAAATAGAGACCACCTTTGGTGGGAAGGTAACAGCATTCTGTGTGCCTTTGGTGTTGAGTCATGCCGGCCACATGACCACGGAGATATCTTTGGACAGCGCTGGCTCTTCGGCTTTGAAACGGAGATGAGCACCGCCCCCTAGAGTCAGGAACGACTAGCACATATGTGCGAGGGGAACCTTTACCTTTACTTTACACTTTGAACTGTTTATGGAGCTTCTCCATCATCTAAGTCAGGGTTATCCCAAAGGTGCTTTTTTCAAGAGGCAACTGGACTTTCTTGTTTTGTCTTTGCAGATGTTTTGCTTCTTCAGCTCTGACTGGATGCTGGGGAATGGAAGGATTTATATTCCTTGCAGACAGCTGGTTGTTTGCATTCTTTTAGAGAGTCGTTGAGGCCACTTGGATGTTTGTCTGTGTCCTTAGGGCCACAGCTTCACAACTCCTTTTAGCAGCTCCACACCCATTTGCACCACTCAGGTGACCCTGAGGACACAGACAAATCTCCAAGTGGCCTCAATGTCGCTCTAAAAGAATGTAAACGACCAGCTGTCTGCAAGGAATATAAATCCTTCCATTCCCCCACCATCCAGTCAGAGCTGAAGAAGCTTCTCGGATGAAAAGCAAAATGTCTGCAAAGAAAAAACAAAAAAGTCCAGTTGCCTCTTGAAAAAGCACCTTTGGTACATATGTTTTGAACTCTTTTGCATCCATACCAAATGTAGCAGAATGCCCCCAGGCTGCCTGTGCCCTCCTTGTACCCTTTCATGTGGCTCCTCTAAGACATTTTTAATTTTTAATGTGATTAAAGAGGGAACTTATTAAATGCATGGTGAAGTTACATGGTAGCTATAGTTAATATAGGTCAACATCAAACCCAAAGCACTTGGTAATTGGGCTGTGATAAACAGGAAGGCGAAAGGATAATTTTAGTTGAAAATGATGTGTCCAACCTTGGCTGATGTCTGCAATTCGAGTTGAATGCTTAAAAATTAAACAAAATAAGGAGTTCGGGTAGAACATTTTGAACAAAATTTCATGATCAAAGGGAATAATTTATTATTGTTTGTTTCATTTATTACAAATTTTTAATTGTCCAATACCCAATCTACTCTCTGGTGAATTACAATAAAACTATTGCTTGGCATCATATACCAAGGGAGCTTTATTGTTTGTTTCCCATCTTCTTGCTTATTCTTGGTTTGTGTGGCGGACCATGCCATTCTCTTTGTAAAAATAAGCAGTAGAAGAACAGAATAAAAAATATGAATATTAAGCGATGAAACTGTGATTACTGAATCTGACCTGCATTTGCTTTCTCCATTAATAAAACTATGATTAAATTAAACCACACTTTCTGAGAAGGGTTCAATTTGGCCAATAAGACATTGGTTAGAAAGAGAAACTCATGAATTCTGAACCATGTTCTGTATCTTTTTAAACTATACACATTTTCCTTTAAATGCTATGCATTTTCACTTCACATATGCAGGTGAGTAAGCATTTGTGAGCCAAGAATATGTATCACATAATTTTTGAGAGGGATAAAATTTGAAGGATAAATGCATTCCAAGCCATATATCAACCCAAGAAGACTGAATTAGGTTGTTTTGCATATAGAAACATAGACTAAACCCAATTTTCCAACATTTTATCTAGGATATATTTGATAAAGGTGTATAAATGAGTCAAGCTTTATGACAACATCTTCTGTCTATGTGATAAACTCTGTCCCATTCATTTTATCGACACATATTTGCATGGGGGGGGGGGGATTTTAAAAAAATACCACCACCTTCACATTGTCTCTTTTTAAGAAGAGTCTGACAGCCAGACAGATGAGAAACTGGAAGTCTCCTATCTTTAAATATGCAGTAGGTGCTATCCGGAAATGATTTATATCATCTTTTTCCTGAGCTTCATTGGAATTTTATGATGGAGGATCAGAAAATATTGTATAGTGGTGTCATGCATCCCAGCTGCAAGAGAATCATAACAACAACAACAATAGTTTTGTTCTGACCTAGTTGTTCCCAAACCACGAAGCAGACTCCTCGCCCTGATAAAACCCCTTTAATTGAATTTACAGTGAATTCCTCTCCAGCCAAGTCTTTCCTCTCTCACAGTCTTTCAAGATACTTCACAATTACCGACCTTTATCAGGCTTGGAGAGTGGCCAGGCTCATATCTTTCAGCTGCTGCAATACTTGGCAAGAATGCAGGAATGAACTAATTGTCTCCTGCAAACTCCACTCCACTTTCGGTCCTCTTTTATTCCCTCTGGGAGTGGCCATTCATCGTCCACCTGTGGCCTTACTCCCAAGTCAACCCTTGTTCTTTAGCTGTTCCCTTTGTCTGGCAACTCTGTGCATGCGCAAACTAGGAACAGGCTCCAGCTGTTTGTTTGCCTCACTGATGTCTGACTCCGAAGGCAGCTGATAACTGTTGGACGGTCCTGGCCCCATCTCTGCCTCCGACGCAGAGCCCTTGTCTGAGCCTTCCCCAGACTCCAGGGCTGGCCCATTTTCCTCCTCAACCTCCACACTGTCCGAATCTGATGCCAGCTCTGCTGGACACTGGTGGGCCACAACAAGTTTGCAGTCCAGATAGTTAGAAGTCATCTAGATCAGCTGTCCCCAACCTTTCTGGCTCTGCAGATCGGCGGTGCTGGTGGCAGTGAGGAGGAAGAGGAGATGATTTCATGTACACGTGCACTACTTGTGCAAACACAGCTTTGTGTGTGCACTCACCAGCTGCTTGCAGAGACACAGCTTCGCACGCACACAGCTTGCACAGCCCAGTTTCCTATGGGCCTTAGCCCAGTAACTGCCCTTGGACCAGGAGCTGGGGAGCCCTGACCTAGATAGAGAATTTTTTGATAACATATTGATAGGAGAATCTGTGGGTAGGTGTGTGCATGTATGTAGTGTAATGAAAATAGTGTCCACGTTTACTCTCGTGATCTCTCTCTCTCTCTCTCTCTCTCTCTCTCTCTCTCTCTCTCTCATTATCGTTAAAACAGAGTTTTCATCTTGAGCATCATCTTCAATGTGGACAGCAAGAATTAAGTCAATTTCTGAAATAATTGGCTGCCAGCCACATAAAAATCGGGGGCATAAATAGTTAATTTTATTTGAAAATTGGACTTTCAAGTTGAATTCAATCCAGTTGCTATGCTCAAATAGCTCTGATTGTTTGAATTGGTCCAGTTTTCTTTAAATCAAATGATTTTTTTTTAAAAAATAAAATAAATTAGACCGAATTCTCACAGGCTTATAGCAGATATCTCATATTTCACTTCTGTGAACGTATGACATTGGAGTATTACATATGTATACTCAAGCCACCCAGAGTCATTTTAGACTCAGGCAGCCTTCTGAATCTAATTTACAAAAAAATACTCTAGTTATTTTTTTTTGGTATGAATTATTCCAGTATTATCATGGATATAGCTTCACTTGAAGAAATAGCTCTTTCCTATGCTACCTATGCAGACTTAATTATTGCTAACCTGCTATAGTACAATATCTCAGTTCATTTATTTTTTTTATTTATAGGAATGAGGTAGTTGCCCAACTCAAACACCACAACTGGACACAACTTGCAGAAATCAAAAGCAAAAAATGAGATAAATTATTCCAATTAAAAATAATACATAACCGGAAATCAAGAAGTCACAATTCTTACCATCTTTCAATGAGAAGTCCAAGTATTGGGTTATCATCTTTTCTATGTTCTGAATAGTACATGAATAAGTGGCCATTTTAGATACTGGATGGGCACTCACTAAACATTGGAATAGAAGTAGCTGTCTTATGTTAGAATCATAGCTCTGGAAGGGATCTCAGAAGTCTTCTAGTCCAACCCACTGCTCAAGGCAGGAGACCTTGTTGTTGATGTTGTTGTTAGTTGCAAAGTCGTCTCTGACCCATTGTGACCCCATGGACAACATTCCTCCAGGACTTCCTGTCCTCAACCATCCTCTGGAGTCCATTTAAGCTCATGCCGATTGCTTCAGTGACTCCATCCAGCCACCTCATTCTCTGCCATCACCTTCTTCTTTTGCCCTCAATCATTCCCAGCATTAGGCTCTTCTCTAGGGAGTCCTTCCTTCTCATTAGGTGGCCAAAGGATTTGAGTTTCCTCTTCAGGATCTGGCTTCCTAAAGAGCAGTCAGGGTTGATCTCCTCTAGGACTGACCGGTTGGATCACCTTGAAGTCCAAGGGACTCTCGGGAGTCTTCTCCAGCATCAGAGTTCAAAGGCTTCCATTCTTTGGCGCTCAGCCTTCCTTATGGTCCAACTTTCACAGCCATCCATTGCAACTGGGAAAAAAAAATAAGGAGACCTTATACCATCCCAATCAAATGGCTATCCAGGCAACACATTCCACTAATTCATTTCTCACTGTCAAGAAATTTCTCCTTAATTTTAGGTTGGGCCTCTCTTTCTTCCACCCATGACTTCTTGTCCTGTCCTCTGGTGCTTTGGAAAATAGGACCACCCCCTTTTTTTCTGGGACAGCCTCTCAAATACTGAAATACAGTTATCATGCTTCCCTAAATCCTTCTCATCTTTAAGTTAAACATATACACCTAGTTTCCTTAGATGTTCTTCATGCTGCAAAAAAATTGATATTTTGTCTCTTTATTGGTATCGGAGTGAAACCAGAGTCAAGAATTTTTCAAAGCAATGGAGCACATCAATGTATGACAGGGGTGGGCAAATGTGGCCCTTTTACAACCTGTGGACTTCAAATCCCAGAATTCCTGAGACAGCCAAGCAAAAGGGCCACATTTGCCCACCCCTGATGTATGACATGAGAAGAGAGATACAAGGTTTGCTTCCAAACCTTTCTTTTTTAAAATGAAAAAGAACACACACACACACACACACACACACACACACACACCAGTGGTGTGATTCAATTTTTTTTACTACCGGTTCTGTGGGCATGGCTTGGTGGGCATGACATGGCTTGATGGGTGTGGCAGGGGAAGGATACTGTAAAATCTCCAGAGGTGGTATTTGCTGGTTCTCCAAGCTACTCAAAATTTCCTCTACTGGTTCTCAAGAACTGGTCATAATCTTCTGAAACCCACCTTCTCTCTCTTTCACACACAGACCTACATTATTATATGTGAACAGAATGAGCAAGTCTCCTGACCTCTTATCCTCTTTATTGTTCTTCTTTGCACACTTTCTACGGTCTCATCATCTTTTCTTTTTGTATCATGGTGATCAGAATTGGATGCAGTGTTCCAAGTGTTACTATCAATTCACATGTTTCTTGATTCTATGTTATGATGACCAAAATCACTGGACCATTTATTGTGGTATTTGCAATACTGGCTTAAAAGCTTTCCAGTATTTGGCAAAATATAGCAAAGGTATACTTGCTCATTCACAATAGAATAGAATATAATCCTTTATTGGGCAAGTGTGATTGGACACACGAGGAATTTGTCTTTGGTGTATATGCTCTCAGTGTACATAAGAATAAAATACATTCATCAAGAATAAAAAGATACAACACTAAGTGATAATCAAGGTTACTAATAAGCTATCAAATTGTACCAAGAAACAAATAAAAACAATATAAATTGAAAGATACAAGCAACATGGTTATAGTCATAAGTGGGAAGAGATGGATACTAGTAAGGAAGAGAAGAATAATAGTAATACAGTCTTAATAAATTGACAGTGTTGTGGGAATTAGTTATTAAGCAGAGTGATGGCATTCAGGAAAAAACTGTCCTTGTGTCTAGTTGTTCTGGTGTGCAGTGCCCTATAATGTCGTTTTGAGGGTAGGAGTTGAAACAATTTATGTCCAGGATGTGAGGGGTATGTAGATATTTTCACAGCCCTCTTTTTGACTTGTGCAGTATACAGGACCTCAATGGAAGGCAGGTTGGTAGCCATTGTTTTTTCTGCAGTTCTAATTATCCTCTGAAGTCTGTGTCTGTCTTGTTGGGTTGCAGAGCCAAACCAGACAGTTATAGGGGTCCAGATGACAGACTCAATAATTCCTCGATCATCAGCTCCTTGGGCAGTTTGAGCTTCCTGAGTTGGCGCAGAAAGAACATTCTTTGTTGTGCTCTTTTTGATGACGTTTTTGATATTAGGTGTCCATTTTAGACCTTGCGATGTGATACAACCTAGAAATTTGAAGGTCTCTACTGTTGATACTGTGTGGTCTAGCATTGTGGTTCTTCATCTTCCAAGAGCGATGACGAAACAGGAAAAAATTAGGCTGACAAGCAGAAGAAGTGTTTAAAATAATAATGCTTTAATTATTATGCTCTTGAATGCGAAGAAAAAAACATGGCTGAGCTGATTTGGACACTATCTTTCGGCTGATCCAACCATTATGTGGTACAAAAAACCTCGTATCAGTTCTCCCACTGCCGTTTGTGTTTGTCTTGTTGAGATGTTCTGCTCATATATAATAGAATATGGGCTTGTGTGCATTATCTTTTCTATTTTTAAAAGAGGGATTGAAGCCAACCTTGCATGTGTCTTCGCATGTCATACGTTGTTGTGCTCCATCGCTTTGAAGAATTCCTGACCCCCAGTTCTACTCTGATACCAATAAAGAGACGTGCAGGAAGAAAATTACAACCCCCCCCCCCAAAAAAAACTATTGCAGTTCAGTGAAGTACAACAAAGGAAGAAGATAGATTTTGTGCCCCTTCCCTCCATGCATATTTTTATGCAAGTAATGGGCTTCTATAACACTTTTGAGAAGAAGGAAGCGCACCATGTTGGCAATTTGCAAATTTTATCATATTTTTCCATTCCTTGGTTCTCCTTTTTTTTGTAATACCCGAAATTATTTTCTGTGCTATTTCCCCCTTGAATTGTTCTCCACAAAAATACTTACAGATCTATATATGTAATAATTTAGCATATGTTTGAAAATGTATGACCATTATAAACTTGAAGATTGTTCCAATATTGAGGAAGGTGTTTTGCTTTACATACCCGGTGAAACAACTGCAAGAACTGAACTAGTGTTAGATTGTTTCTTGCGTATTCTGAATTACAAAGTGGAATATCAACAGTGACCTTGCATTATTTCAGGAGAAGAAATAGCAGATCAGTAACAGGAACAGAGTACCAGAGTTGGAAGGGACCTTGTAGGTCATATATCAGGGATGACTAACCTTTTTTCCATCACCTGCCAGGAGGAGGGGACGGGGGTGTCCCACACCCATAATTCTATGCACCCTGCCCCCGCACATGCGCACGTGACCCCCCCACTCACGGCACGCGATGGCCCAGTGGGCCCGTTTTTCTCTCTCACCTGGCTCCAGAGCCTCTCTATGATTCTGGGGAGGGCAAAAATCGCATTCCCCACCCCCTGGAGGCCAGAAGCAGCCTGTTTTCCAACTTCTGGTTGGACAGGAAGTGATGTTTTTTGCTGTCCCCAGCCTCCAGAGACTCCTATAGAGGCCCTGGAGCCAGGTGAGAAAGAAAAATGGGCCTTCCCCACTCCACCCCCCCCCAAGGCCCTCCGGAGGTAGGAAACAGCCTGTTTCCCTACTTCTGGTTGGCTCAGAAGGCCCAAAACGGAGCTGAGCTCGCGTGCCCACTGATACGGCTACACGTGCTACTGTGGCACGCGTGCCATAGGTTCACCAACACGGTCATATAGTCTAACCCTCCACCCAAGCAGGAAACCTTACACCATTTCTGACAGATGGTAGTCCAGTTCTCTTCCTGAAAACCTCCCACAACTTCTGAAGGCAAGCTGTTCCATTGGTTGATTGTTCTCGCGGCCAGAAAATTCAGTGTTCATACTGCAAACCAATGGATTCTGCAGCAATCAAGGTCATCTCTGCTAGGGTAGAAATTGCAGGAGGCAAAGGCAGTTCACTTCCATTTATGACCACTGAGATGTCTTTTTTTATATCTGAGGAGTCAATCATTGGTGATTCTGAACTGAGGGTCTCTCCCAGTGGTGGGATTTAACCCATGTAACAACCAGTTCACTGAGCATGTGCTTCACGCGCACACAGTGCTTTTGAAAACAGCTCTAAAACTTACCTTCTACTGCAGCTCCAGTTAGTACAATAGCTGAACTGCAGCAATCTGCTCTGCCACGTCTATCAGCTGGACTTCAAACAAAGGAAATATAGTTCGGTATAGAGCAGTGGTGGGCGAGCAGGCCCAGCTGATCGTTGGAGCAAATAGGTTCTTTCACAGCTGATCGTCGGAGCTACCGGTTTGCCCATACTGGTCTGAACCTGCTGAATCCCACCTCTGGTTTCTCCCAGTTTGCATTTTCCATGGTAACTCTTCTTTGATTCTTAGCAGATGGAGGAACAAGGTTGGATGGAACCTTGTCCAATGCCTTGCAGGAGGCCCAAACCCCTGATGGCGAACCTATGACACGCGTGCCACAGGTGGCACACAGAGCCATATTGATGAGCACACGAGTGTTGCCTTAGCTCAGGTCCAGCACACATGCACACACTGGCCAGCTGCTTTTTGGGCCTTCTGGACCCACTGGAAGTCGGCAAACGGGCTGTTTCCATCCTCCGGAGGGCCTCCGGAGAGGTGAGGAAGGCTGTTTTCGCCTTCCCCAGGCTCCTAGAAAGCCTCTGGAGCCTGGAGAGGGCAAAAAAATGGGCCCACTGTGCCATCACATGCCAAAAGCGGGGGGAGCATGGGGGGTTCGCGCACACATGCGTGGGGAGAAGGGCACATATAATTATGGGTGTGGGCACGCACGTGCACAACCAGTCCACACTCCCTCAGCTTTTGGCACACAATGGCAAAAAGGTTAGCCATCCCTGCCCTATACCATTCCAGACTAATGGCTGTCCAATCTCTTCTTGAAGACCTCCAGTGATGCGAGTCTCCATTGCAATATGAATGAAAAAGATCCCTCCGTGACCAGTGTCCAGGGGCTCTTTGAACCAAGGGCACTGTTCTTTATTGCACTACATTTGGGTTATAAAAGTATTTTGAACCCAAAACAGTGCGAATCGTAATAGTAAACAGAAGTCACAATTTGTAGTCAAAGGAATAAAAATGAGCCAATATCAAAAGACAAAGGAGAAAAAAATTAATCTAAATTACTAGCACTTCATCAAAAACATCAGGGTACTGAAATTAAATAAAAAAAATAGATAGCATGCCTGCAAGCTGAGTAATGACCCATCTGTTCGTTATCGCCTTAGTTTCTGTCAAAGACGGCATCTCATTAAATGTATATCTTTGATTAGAGACCGAGTTTCAACCACAGCAAAGTTCCGATACTTGGTTCTGATTTATCGGAATTGTGGCACTTTATTTTACTGGGGAAACAAACATGTGATGGTGAATCAAGTCTTTTGAGGGAGGAAAATAAATTATGTCAATTTGGGAGCTAATGAGAGGACAGCCAAAGCCTGCATTTTTTTAAAAAAAAGAAAGATGTCAAAAATGGAAGGTACTGTTTAATCCTACTGTCAGCCCTTTAAGGCTGCCATAAAGAGGAGGAGATGAGGCTTGAACTTTTACCTACTTATTTTTCCCTGTAGATAGGGTCGCTTGGAGATGGGATGGGAGCGGGGAATTCCTGGGTTTGTAGGCAGGAGCTGAGAAGATTGAGCTGGAAGATGGCCAATAAGAAGATGAGGTTTGGGGGAACGGAAGGGGAAGGTTTTGGGGTCAGAGGGTTAGTATTGGCTACGATGAAGTTGGGACAAGATCTGTCGTTCTCAATAAATGAAATATTTCAGTAAAGACTAATTGCTTGGGAGTGAAATTTATTTGAGATGACTTCGGAACCTGACACCTACAGTTGAAAAGATATCCCTCTGAACATATGCCTCCCTTGATAATCTGGATAATTAATCAAATGGTTTTTTTTAAAAAAAATTATTTATTTGGGTTTTTATTACATTCATATGATGCCCATCTCACTATCAAATAACTCAGTGTTTCTCAGCCTTGACTATTTGAAGATGAATGAACTTCAAGTCCCAGAATTCCTCATCCAGCTGGCTGAGGAATTCTGGGAGATGAAGTCCACCCATCCTCAATTGGCCAAGGTTGAGAAAACTGAAATAACTAATAAATAACAGTAAGAGGCTCTGATTGATCCAACTCCTCTGTTTTGTTTTGGTTTTGGTTTTTTTAAAAAAATTCAACCTCTTTCCCCCTTCCTTTCTCCCAACATTCATTTTTTTTCACCCTGTTGGTAATGAGCATGGCTAGAAATCTGATTTCTTTTCTTTTCTTTTTTTTACATTTGGGGAAACTTTTGTCTTTTGTAATGTTCAAGGTGCCCTTTGAACAAATACTTTTATTTGAAAATAGACTTTAGTGAGCCAAAACACTTCTGGCTAAATGTTAGAATGTATCAGCTAAAGGGAGAACTTCTAAAGGGTTAGAGAATAAACATTTTGAGCAGCTAGTTTATATACAAAGGGTCTCACAGAGTCATAGACTGTGCTACTTTTCACAGCATGTGAAATGCTTTCCCTTTTCAGTTAGGATTTTGCAAGAAAGTTAACTAAAAGAGTAGCAAGGTTGGAGAAGGAGGGCACAGAACGTAGAATAATAGAGTTGGAAGGGACCTTGGAGGTCTTCTAGTCCAACCCCCTTGCTCAAGCAGGAGACCCTATATCAATTTAGAAGTAAGGAGAAGCAATTTAGAAGTAAGGAGAAATTTCCTGACAGAACAATTAATAAGTGGAACAACTTGCCTGCAGAAACTGAATTCTCCAATACTGGAAGTTTTTGTCTGAAGTGGTGTAGGGTTTCCTGCCTGGGCAGGGGGTTGGACTAGAAGACCTCCAAGGTCCCTTCAAACTCTGTTATTCTATTCTATTCTATTCTATTCTATTCTATTCTATTCTATTCTATTCTATTCTATTCTATTCTATTCTATTCTA
>WNWU01000025.1:12163050-12193792 GCA_012654045.1 Ptyas mucosa
TATTCTATTCTATTCTATTCTATTCTATTCTATTCTATTCTATTCTAATCATTCCAGACAAGCGGCTGTCCAGTTTCTTCTTAAAATCCTCCAGTGTTGGAGCACCCACAACTTCTGAATGCAACCAATTCCATTGGTTAATTTTTCTCACTGTAAGGAAATTTCTCCTTAGTTCTAGTTTGCTTTTCTCTTCCATCCATTGCTGCTTCTTTTGCCTTCTGGTGTTTTGGACAATACGTTCACCCCAACTGAATTGAAATTCATTTTTTTTTCCTACTGGTTCTGTGGGCATGCTTGGTGGGCATGGTGTGGCTTGGTGGGCCTGGCTTGGCGGGTGTGGCAGGGGAAGGATACTGCAAAATCCCCATTCCCTCCCCACTCCTGGGGGAAGGATATTGCAAAATCCCCATTCCCTCCCCACTCCTGGGAGAAGGATACTGCAAAATCCCCATTCCCTCCCCACTCTGGGCCTAGCTATAGGTGGTATTTGCCAGTTCTCCAAACTACTCAAAATTTCTGTTATGGGTTCCCCAGAACCTGTCAGAACCTGTTGGATTTCACCCCTGGTTGACCCCCTCTTCTCTGTGACAGCATCTCAAGTGCATGAAGATGCTATCATATCACCCCTGGTTCTTCTCTTCATTAGACCAGACATAACCAATTCTCTCAATGTTTTGTCTTTTAAAAAAGCCCACTACAGTACACTTGTCTGAAGGAAAAACAAAATCATTATCATTCCTGCTTCCAAACTCATATCAAATGTTGGGCAATATATTTCCTCTCTCTTTATAAAATGTGGGGGAGGTGGGGGGACAGCAAGCAAGGAAAGCATGAAAAGAATGAGAACCCAATGATGAAGTCCATCGCCAAATCCTTGCTCTGTTGGAGCCACAGAATATCATTTTGGAAATGCAGTTAGACTGCATGTGGTACAGACTTATTACTCATCTCCTGTTTAAAACCATGTTGTAAAATATTGGATTATGTTGATTTACTAGGGGGAGAACACAGGGAGCTTGCAGGCTGTGTTAGGGAAATGTTTGCTGACTTTGATTTTATGATATGACCCAGACAAATGTGTATGTGTGTCCAGAGGATGGCAATCAACATGATAAGAGAGGGTGGAAGAGAGAACATGTGAGGAATAGTTGGAGATTTTGTGTATGTTGAGCCTGCAGAAGAAGAAAACTGGGATTTGATGATGCCTACTTTCAAGAACTTGAAAGCTTGTTGTGTAGAGGATGTGTCAGGGTTGTTAGGAGTGGTGCGGTGGCCTAGAGGTGGAGCTCTCGCCTCACAATCAGGAGGCTGTGAATTCGATCCTAGATAAAGGCAAATATTTCTCTCTCTGGGCCCAATGAGAATATATCTGCTGAATAAAACTCCATACTGGTGACAGGAAGGGCATCTGGCCATTGAAACACACTGCTAGCTTCATTCAGTTGCCCAGACTCCACCACGGAGGAATTATGGGGTCATTAAAAGATGATGATGGATGTGTCACGGTTGTTCATATTTGGGTTTAAATGACAAAAAGTGAATTAGTATTGGGCATCAAGAGAAATGTCCAAACGGTAAGCTGTTCCATGGTGGAACAAAATCTCTTGGGGAATAGTTGCCTTCACTGGAAGTTTTTGAACAAAATCAGGTCATCTATCTGTCAAGGACACTTGGACTACTTGAATGGGGTTTTATCTAAGTGATCTTCAAAGCCTTACTCTCTTTGACTTACGATTCTAGAAGGTCCTTATGGTACATTAAGAAGAAGAATTAAAACCTAGAAGTTTTGGTTCAAGATCTTTGCAAAATAGATAATGAAGACACTTCCTTTCAATGATGCTAGAAAATCTCTTTCTACTTCTTTTTTAATTGTCTGCCTTGAGCTCTTTTGCTTTCATTGATCCTCCTTACCAGCCAATTATCAGTTTGTATAATCCTTGCATATTCCTCACAATGTCTGCTTTCACACCAGGCTAAGCCATTCTGTGGTTTGTTTGAATTTGACTTAACATGAGTAATGAATCCGTTTATTATGGTGCATAAACTGTGTGGCTTATGGCAACGTGTGCTGTGTCATCTAATCAGCCAATGATGTGACATATGGATGAGCCAATAACCTACTGAAATGTTTTTGTTTATTTATTTGCTGTATGTCTTAGGTCATTGTCTAGAATATCTCGACCGGTGTTTCTCAACCTTGGCAACTTTAAGAAGTGTGGACTACAACTCCCACAAGTCTTCAGCCAGCATAGATGGGACATTCAGGGGGTTGAAGTCCAAACATCTTGAAGTTGCCAAGATTGAGAAACACTGATCACTGAACACTGATCTAGACCATTGTCTAGAAAGTCTACTTTTAAACAATCTTTCATGACTCCACAGACTATGTCCTAACTTAGAGAAGGTCCAAGGGAGACATGATAGCAGTGTTCCAATATCTGAGGGGCTGCCACAGAGAGGAAGGGGTCAAGTTATTTTCCAAAGCACCCAAAGGCCAGGCAAGGAATAGTGGATGGAAACTGATCAGGGGGAGATTCAACCTAGAAATAAGGAGAAATTTTCTGACAATGAGAACAATCAACCAATGGAACAGAAGTTGCCTTTGGAACTGGAGGCTTTCAAGAAGAGATTGGACTGCCATCTGTTAGAAATGGTGTAGGCAGGGTCTCCTGCTTGGACCGGGGGTTGGACTAGATGACCTACAAGGTCCCTTCCAAATCTGTTCATCTAATCTAATGTATTTAGAGTTTTGATAAGGGTCCTACCCCAGTTAGATAGCACCACGTAGCTAACATTGGTTCATCACCAAAATAAGCAAGATTAAATGTGATAATTTTTTCATTGAGGAGCCACCAACGTATCCCAGATCTGTAGCCTAGAGCAGGTAGTAAAACAAAAAAACAAAAACAAAATAAAGTCAGAAGAAACAAATAGCAAAGCAGTTCTACAGCAATCAATAAAACTATGCCTGTGATGTCACTCTGAGTTGAGTTTGACTTGAAGGAGATCCTTCTTTGATGGAACTAATTTTCATCTCTTCCCATCTTGCTAACTTGCAGTTATGAAAACCACCAAACAACCCACAGTTGGGATGGTGATCAACCACACCCAATGCCCAGAGATAGTGAACGTCCTCACTGGACAATTCATTTTCTGATTTCTTTGGATGAAGAAATTAAGATTACAGGCAAACATATTTTCTTAGCTAAGTGTGTGCATTTTATTGCATTTTATCTGTTGTGAATCTGTTCCAATTATTAGCTGGAAGAAAAGACAATATTAGGATGTTTATAATGGGATTTTTGGTAGTTCTCTCATACTGAAGTAATTGCAGATAGATAGATAGATAGATAGACAGATAGACAGATAAATAGATAATGAGAGATAAAGCTGATATGTAGGTAGGTAGGTAGGTAGATAGATAGATAGATGGATAGACAGACAGACAGATAGACAGGCAGACAGACAGAAGGTTGTCATTCTTCACTTGATTTATTCCAAATCAGATACAAATTGCTTTCTTGCATCAGTGCCCCAGCACAGGAAAATATTTATATTTTTGTAGAACTGTGTACTTGAAATTTACATACTATTTTTCCTGGTTCTAATAAATAAATCCCATTTTAAGACAAAGTATATATATTGCTTCTTTTTTAAAAAAATGTGTTTCAAGATCGATACATGCATACAGCTGTATTTCTTCCTTATCTCATTACATAGAGATGGAATTTTTCTATTTTATTTTACTTGATTTTTCTCCTCTCTAGCAGTCAATTTCAGTCCATGTCACTTTTGTATATATTTGTACATAAATCAATTTCACTTCATTTCTCCATCAATCTGCATTTTAACAAATTGCGCAAAAGGCAGTAATATGTTTTTGATAAAAATTTTATTCATCTATTTGCGGCTTTATATTTTGATGTATTTGAGAGCTTATTTTCAGACTTTTTTTTAAAATCAATATTGTAATACAACAAAGCTTTTAAAATGAATAAAAACATCTAACAATAAAGTAAAATCATATATTTTCTAACATTTTAGAATTGCATTCGTGTCTCTTTCGCCCCCTAAAATATTTTAAAACATAAGCCTATTTGTACTTGTGAATAGATGACTGCATAAAAAATGTTCAGATGTGAAAATTTAAAAGATTGCTATATTCCTATCCATGTCTTAATATACCAAGTGGATATCAATTTGTTTTAAAATATAAAGAATATGCTTGAGTATCTTTATTTTAGCCTGGTTCAGAAATTAGAAGTGAGTGTAAAGCAATTTCTTCCTGCCAGGAAAGTGTAGAATTTTGAATTTATACACTTTTCCTGCCTTCCCACAAACCTAGAAAAAGATCAAGAAACAGCATACCACTTTGGAGCCTCAGAAAATGTGGACAGTCAAAGAGGCTGCAGATGCAGAAGGATGAAAGTTATACAAGAGAAAGTAAACTGTTAGTCATACCATCTGTTGGCACACCCACGGATGGATCCCATTGTTGGAAGAAATGTCCATCTGGGTTCAGTTCCAAGTGGGGAGAAAGACACTGGAAACATGGTGGCTGCTTGGAAAGATGGTTTTAATGGTGGACAAGATCACATGCCTTGAAGATCTTGGGTGAAGAGAAAAAAAAGGGAAGAGATACTGAGAGTGCCTGGGTTTTATGCCCTCTCTGGGCTTTTGAATTTGAGCTTGTGTTCTGATTGGTTGTTAGACTCCCATGAGGCCATGCAGAGGTAACTTTGTAGGTTGTCTGTGTCCCAGGCTTGGTTGAGCCTTGCTGGGTGATGATATAATGAAGGGGCTTTGGGCAATTCCTATTATGGCTCTGCCTGAAGGAGGTAGATCTTTGTCATGTAGAATAGACTGGCCCAGGCCTTAATGGCCCATTGACCATGGTTCGGGGTGGGGGGTGGGGGAGGGATGAGTTTCTGCCTTCCTTTTAGGGGACATATTCTACCCTTTTAATATTTCCTAAAATATCTCATTTTCCTAGGAGAATGGTGGGTGCTAACTTCCTACACATCCCAGACACAAAGCACTAACTACATCACAAATTCAAATTATTGCTTAATGCATTGTAAGCCACCCTGGGTCTCCGGAGAAGGGTGGCATATAAATAAAATTAAAAACAAACAAACAAACAAATAAATAGGTGGACATACCTTCTGGAAACTGGAGGATAGATTTCTTCCAGTTATAGGACTGGAAGGGACCTTGCTGGTCTTCTTGTCCAACAACTCTGCTCAAGGCAGGAGATCTTATACCATCTTGGACAAACGGTTGTTCCTTGAAAACCTCCAGGAATGGAGCTTCTACAACTCCAGGAACGTAGCTATTCACTGCTTATATTGTCAGAAAAGGGTTGGATCTCTCTTTAACTAGCTTCCACCCATTGCTTCTTATCCTACCCTCAGATGTTTGGGAGAATAGGTTGACCCCCTCCTCCCTGTGTTAGCGGCTCAAGAATTGGAAGAGAGGACTTCCGCTTCCGGTTCCGCCGGCGACAGACTCTGATCGGGCTAGCTCTGGCCCCAGAGTCCGATTCCCCCAATCTGGAGGCCCTTTGGGCCAAACGCCCCATTATTGGGGCGTTTGCCGTTTGAGGGCGGCTCGCCAGGGGTCCCCTGCCTCACTTCCAGGGGCCGGGAGGCCGATGCTGGTGCGCCCGAGGCTCCAGAGGGGGTGGGAGGCGATCGGCGGCTTTTTTCGAGGCCGCGGAGACGCCACAGCGCCTAAGGGGACCGGTGCTAGTTAAGAAGGCACAACGGACTGAACTGACTGACTGGAGAGTGGAGCAGGCATCCTGGAGGTGAGAGGGGGGGTTGGAGTCCCCCCCCTTGTAGCTGGAAAGGTGCCGTGGCAGAGAACTAGGGGGAAGGAGATGGAGTGAAACCCCTTACCTTGCTGACTTTTCCTTGGAGGATGGCTGTGGCAGAGTTTGTTGGAGAGGTCTGGTGGCCTCTCTTCCCAGTGGGCAATGGCGGCAGTCTGACTTCCTGCTTCTTTATTTATGATTGAAGACAACATTCTCCTCTGGCTTCCTGTTTGACCTACTCTATACTTCGGACTCGTTGCTCCTGTGAGCGCCCACTGGTGGATATTTGAAAAATTACTCTGACTGCTAATCCCTCTTTCTTCTCTGGAGGTTTGCCTTTTGATTTCTCATCTTCTACTGATCTAAGATGGCTAAGGGCCATAAATCAGCAGCAGCTGATATGGAAAAAATTTTGGAAAGACTGGCGAAATTGGATCAGAAGTTGGACAAGTTAGATGACATGCAAAAAGGATTATCTGAAATTAAATCTGAAATGACACTTATGAAAAAAGATTTAAATGATGTTCAACAGCTGGCAGAGCAAAACAAGAAGAAGATGGGGGGTCTGGAGGGGGAGGTACGGGCACTCCAGAAGGTGGAGGATGGGAGAGGAAATGCAATGTTAACTTTACAATTGGATACGATGTCTTATTTTCTCAGGTTCCAAAACGTGGAACAACTTGACCAGGAAAATTTGAGAGAAGTGATGGTTAAAATGTTGGGTGAATTTTTAGAAAGAGATTTGGAGTCTATTGGAAGGGATGTGGATTTGGTGTATAGAGTAAACTCACAATTTGCAATTTTACATAATTTACCAAGAGAGATTCATATTAAATTTGTGAGAAGGGAACTGAGAGATGAGATATTGAGAAAACAAAGACTGGGGGCGCTGGTGTACAGGGGCAAGGAGATCACCATCCTGAAGCAGATTCCCAGACAGGTACGAGAATCAAGAAGAAAATATTATTTTTTATCAAATAAGCTGTACCTTAAGGGAGTAGGTTTTAGGTGGTTGATTCCAGAGGGCTTGATGATTTTTTGGGAGGACAGTAAGAAGAAAATTAATAATGTAACGGAAGCTAAGGCTTTTTTTGACCAACATAAATCCTTCCTAGGTGGAGAAGATACAGGAGCCGAAGAGGGGGAAGTATTAGATGATCAAGGAGCGGGGGCGGACGGAGCTGTGGCGGCCCGGGAGGAGGGGGGAGGCCAGACCATGGTTTTAAGAGCCAGAACTAGGAAATGAAGAAAGGAGGGGAATCTATTGTTTAATGTTTTTTTTAATTGACATTTTTCTTTCTCTCTCTTCTTTTATCGTATTTTGTATAATACTCTTTTTGTTTATATAATTTTTATATAACCTGGTTGTTTGTTTCGACTTAAGATAATAATGTCTGTTGTGTGAGAACTTAAAAAAGAAAATAATAATTGAAATATCTTTATATAAAGATATTGAAAATTCAACATATTGTAAACTATAATATTGTATATTTTTAACCAATAAAAACTTTAAAAAAAAAAGAATTGGAAGAGAGATATCATGTGCCCCCGGATCCTTCTCTTTGATAGGCAACATATCCAGTTCCTTTAGCCCAGGGTTGTTAAACTGGATTTCTTCCAGGGCTGGATCAGCATTGTAGTTCTCTGCGGGCCAGCGGGGTTAGGGGAAGTGGGGAAGACATGACGGATGTCTCCTGCAGCACCCTGCTGGCCAAAATGAGGTGCTGGGGAGCCACATGCCCCTCCCCATGCCTTGTTTTCAGTCTCCATGGCCTTCTGCAGCACTCTCCCGGCCAAGAACGGGCCATGTGGAGGCCCTTCGAGGCCCCTGTGCGGCCCGTTTTCGGCCTCCACAGCCTCCTGCAATACTCCCCTGACAAAAAATGGGCTGCGCGGATGCCCCATGGGCTGGTCCTTTGATATTTCCAGGCCGGCTCCGTGCACCAGATTTAAGCACCCCATGAGCTAGGCCAGCTCACGGGCCTTGAGTTTAACACCCCTGCTTTAGCCGTTCATCATGCAGTTTTAATCTCCAGTCTAGACGTGGGTTTCAGCAGGTTCTGGAGAGCAGACATTTTGAGTATTTCAGAAAACCGGTAGTAAAAATTCTGACTGGCCCCACCCCCATCTATTCTCTGCCTCCCAAATCCCAGCTGATCTGGATGAAATGGAGATTTTACAGTATCCTCCCCCTGCCATGCCCACCAAGCCACGCCCACCAAACCATGCCATGCCCACCCAGCCACACCCACAGAACCGGTAGTAAAAAAAATTGAAATCCATTACTGGTCCAGTCCCTTTATCTTCTTTGTTGCTCTTCTCTCCATACTTTCTAGGATCTCAAACTCTTTTTTGGATCCTGGCATCCAAAGCTGGACACAATATTCCAAATATAAATCCATTGAGTTAATAGCAATTAGAAATGAATAAAATGAGAAGGGATCATTGTTTTTTTCTTCACTTGACTCTAGTTGAGTGAACAAAGAAAGTTATTTAGAATTCTTTTCTTTTTCTTATGTTTGGCATGGCTTGGCTTCATCCAATGCATAATTTAAATTTTCTTGTAACATTTTGACTGCTTTTGCAGATAAGCACCCCAAATTTTCTCCATGCAGTTTGAACCACAGAGGTTTCTGACGGTTTCTGCATTAAAAAAAGAAAGGAGCCTGGTGGCGCAGTGGACTAAGTGCTCTTAAAAGTAGCACTTAAGTTTCCAGCTGCCTGCAATTACTGCAGGTTCAAATCCCACCAGGCTCAAGGTTGACTCAGCCTTCCATCCTTTCTAAGGTAGGTAAAATGAGGACCCAGATTGTGGGGGCAATAAGCTGACTTTGTATAAATATACAAAAGTATGAAGGCTATTGCTTAACACATTGTAAGCCGCCCTGAGTCTCCGGAGAAGGGCAGCATATTAATAATAATAATAATAATAATAATAATAATAATAATAATAATAAACAAATACATTGTTTTAACCATTGGTATCTCATCCTAGGGATTGTTGGATCATTTGAATTTCAGTTTTGCAAAGAAAAGGATTTGTCTTAATTTTATATAAGTGTGTTGTATAAACCAAATCCATGAATTTAGTCTGTGGATAGTGTCTTGTGAAAATTTAAAATAACATTTTACAACCGTTGTGTGAAATCAACATCAAGTAATGTGTATGTTTCCATCCGTGTCTTTCTGTGCAGAATATGGATTTTGCAGTAATGCAGTTTCTTATATTTCAGACCGTAGATGCTATTTTTTTTCTCAAAGTTATTCCAAAAATCAATTTTCCCACTGAAGTCTATTTTATATTATTATCTGAAAATCTATATTTATTTTATGCTACTTTGCAACACACTTGTTGAAAGGAGCTAACACGACTCTAAATTTCTGGGAGTTTTAACTGATTAGTTAATATAATTCTTTATATTTCTTTTTTGTTGATAATGATCCAGAAGATGGCAGTGCAGGACAACTGAAAACTTCTTAGCAACTTGACTTAAGAATTAATTAAGGGAAGTAATAAGGAATCTTGAATTTAAAGCCCAGAAGTTTCAGTATTGTTGCAATTATTAGAATAAGTTTAGTGAAACCAAACAACAATCTGTTGTTCTCTTTTGCAAACACATTTTTTAAAATGGAAAAGAAAGGAAGAGAAATAGCTGACACTTTGTAATTTTCTTATCCTGCTTCTAATATGGCCCTGGTATATTTTACATTAAAAAAATAATAATAATATTTGGATTAAAAAAAAATATGTATTACCATTTTCTCAATGGCAACCATTTGAGCCCAGGATGAAAAACAGAACATAAAAGGGACATACAAAGTGGTCATTATCTTAATATAACTTTTATACATATATTTCATAATATATATATTCAATATAATATATATATATATTATAATGGTATAATGGTATTATGGTGTGTGTGTGTGTGTATGTTTTTCTTTCTTTTTCGTAGGTTTTATGTGTATTTCTCTTTAGCCAGGTTCTACCTACGTAAACCAAGATGTTATGCAGCCCTAGTTCAGTGAAATCACAATTCACTAGTTTCTGGGCTTTTTTTCTCTTGCTAGCAGACAGCCAACTCTGTGCTGTTCTTTGGGAGACTCAGATAAATCTATTTCTGCCTTATAAGGCTTCGTCAGTGAGCCACACCCTCATCTCATGTATCCTCCCTGTAAAGGTACAATGTTTCTTTTTCTTTCTTTTTCGTAAGTTTTATGTGCAATTTCTTTCTAGCCAGGTTCTACCTACATAAGCTAAGATGTTCCTCAGTCCTGGTTCTGCGAAATCTCATTCACAACTTCTGGGCTTTTTACTTTCTAGCAGACTGCAACTCTGTGTTGGATCTATCTGAGTCTCCTACTCAGAATTATATTAACTAATCAGTTAAAACTCCCAGAAATATATATATTTCTTTCTAGGCAGATTCCTAGCCAGGAAAAAAAGCAAATTGGACATAATGTCACACAAAACTCCAAAAATGGGCTGGACAAAATCATGGGCACCCTTTACTTAATTATTTGGTTGCACACCCTTTGGAATAAATAACTGAAATCAGTCACTTCCGATAACCATTAATAAGCTGCTTACATATCTCACCCAGAATTTTGGACCGCTCTTCCTTTGCAAACTGCTCCAGCTTTCTCTTATTGGAAGGGCACCTCTTCCCAACAGCAATTTTAAGATCTCTCCACAGGTGTTCAATGGGATTGAGATCTGGATTCATTGCTGGCCACTTCAGAACTCTCCAGCGCTTTGTTGCCATCCATTTCTGGGTGCTTTTTGACGTATGTTTGGGGTCATCGTCCTGCTGGAAGACCCAAGATCTCCGACGCAAACCCAGCTTTCTGACACTGGGCTCTACAGCGCGACCCAAAATCTGTTGGTAATCCTCAGATATCATGATGCCTTGCACACTTCAAGGCACCCAGTGCCAGAGGCATCAAAACAACCCCAAAACATCAGTGAACCTCCACCATATTTCACTGTAGGTACTGTGTTATTTTCTTTGTAGGCCTTATTCCGTTTGCAGTAAACAGTAGAATGATGTGCTTTACCAAAAAGCTCTATCTTGGTCTCATCTGTCCACAAGACGTTTGCCCAGAAGGATTTTGGCTTACTCAAGTACATGTTGGCAAACTGTAGTCTTGCTTTTTTATGTCTCTGTGTCAGCAGTGGGGTCCTCCTGGGTCTCCTGCCATAGCGTTTCATTTCATTTAAATGTCGACGGATAGTTTGTGCTAACACTGATGCTCCCTGAGCCTGCAGGACAGCTTGAATTGCTTTGGAACTTGTTTGGGGCTGCTTATCCACCATCTGGACTATCCTGTGATGGCACCTTTCATCATTTTTTCTCTTCCATCCATGCCCAGGTAGATTAGCTACAGTGTCATGGGTTGCAAACTTCTTGATAATGTTGCGCACTGTGGACAAAGGCAAATCTAGATCTCTGGAGATGGACTTGTAACCTTGATATTGGTGATATTTTTCCACAATTTTGGTTTTCAAGTCCTCAGACAGTTTTCTTCTCCTCTTTCTGTTGTCCATGCTTAGTGTGACACACACAGACACACAATGCAAAGACTAAGTGAACTTCTCTCCTTTTTATCTGCTTTCAGGTGTGAGTTTTATATTGCCCACACCTGTTACTTGCCCCAGGTGAGTTTAAAGGAGTATCAGATGCTTGAAACAATCTTATTTATCCACAATTTTGAAAGGGTGCCAATGATTTTGTCCAGCCCATTTTTGGAGTTTTGTGCGACATTATGTCCAATTTGCTTTTTTCCCTCCCTTTTTTGGTTTTGTTCCAATACACACAAAGGGAATAAACATGTGTATAGCAAAACATGTGTTACTGCAATACTTTTCTGTGAGAAATACTTCATTTTCTGGGAAAAATTCAGGGGTGCCAACATTTACGGCCATGACTGTATATATAAATATACACACACACCATTATACCATTATAATGTATTATTCTAATGTTTTATTTACATTTGACATAAATGTGTACCCAATTTCCTTTCCACTATTTTTATTTCTTTGTACCTATATTTCTCCTCCTAATTCAACCATTATTTAGTCTTCCCTTGTCTTTTTTTCCTTTTTCCTCCAACCATTTATGCCATCTCTCCCAGACTAGGTAGTATTCTATTTCCTCTTTTTCTTGAATCTCCTTCATAAGTTTATCCATTTCCGCACACTCCATAATTTTTCTAATCACATTGTCTTCTGATGATATATTGTTATTTTCAGTTCTGGGCGTAAACTATTTGTGCTGCAGTAATTATATGAATGATTAAATATTGTGTTTCTTTTTCGTATGACCCTGAAATTATTCCCAGTAAGAAAGTTTCTGGCCTCATTTCTATGTGTTGATTTATAATTTATTCTATTTGTGTTTTAATTTTTTGCCAGTATTGTTTTGCCTTGTGACAAGATCACCACATGTGATAATATGTTCCCTTTTGGTGTTTACATTTCCAACATAGTGGTGAGGAAATATCTTTGCCAATCTGGCTGGTGGCAAATGCCACCTATAAAATATTGTATACATGTTTTCTTTATAGGGTACAGACATTGTTAATTTGTAATTTGTATTCCATAATTTCTCCCACTTATCTAATTCAATATTGTATCCCAAATTTTTCGTCCAAATTATCATGTTTTCTATGGATTACCGACGCGAAACTGTTGAAAAGAAGAAAGTGATTATTAGAGCTTGCGGGTTACATAAATGGTCTGCTTTTTCTTGCTTTGTCTGTCACCTGGTTTGAAAAAATATTGATTATCAACATACTTTTTCTAGACTTTGTGTCTTTAATTACTCAAACCACAATGCAACAAAAGAATGTAAAACCACTCCACATCCAGACGGAAATCTGGACAAATCACAGCCAGAAATAATCTATTAAATGGCAGATTTTGTTTTTAAAATTTAAAACCAGTTATGAAGCCTCTTTCTCTCCTTGGTATCTTCCACTACTTAGTCTCTTTGGAGAAAAAAAAGAAAACAAATATTTCCATCCCTTCCTCATTCCTCAGGTCTCCAAACTGCACAGCCCAAACACTCTGTGATGTAAATTATGTGAATGCAATTAATGTTTATGTTCTTTATTATGTAAATGGCAGCCATGGGGGACCACCAGCTATATTAACAGTGTTGGTATTCCTCTTCAGGGTCCCTCTTCATTCCTCAACTTTTATAAATGCACAGGGGAACCTAAGTTTGGTGTTAATTATGTTAATATAAATATTGTGTGGGTTCTTTGTTATGTAAATAGCAACCAGGAGGATGTTCCTTAGGCTGTAATGAGCCTACTATTTACACTATGGTGCCAAATCTACTTTATCTTAGAAGTAATCCTCCAATACACAAATACTTTGATTTTAGGTAAGGGTAAAGGTTCTCCTCGCACATTTGCACTAGTCGTTCCTGACTCTAGGGGGCGGTGCTCATCTCCGTTTCAAAGAGCCAGCACTGTCCGAAGAGGTCTCCGTGGTCATGTGGCCAGCATGGCTAAATGGCAAAGGCGCACGGAACGCCTACCTTCCCACCAAAGGTAGTCCCTATTTTTCTACTTGCAGTTTTTACCTGCTTTCAAACTGCTAAGTTGGCAGAAGCTGGGATATGTAATGGGAGCTCACCCCGTTATACGGCACTCGGGATTCGAACCCCTGAACTGCTGACCTTTCGATAGACAAGCTCAGTGTCTTAGCCACTGAGCCACCACATCCCTACTATTTTGATTTTGATATTTTTATCAAATAATATTCCCTACTATTTTGATATTGGAGATCTTCTACTATTAGTAGGTAAATTTTAAAACAGATATGTACTCTGAGATCTTCGTTTTTTTTTAAAAAAAGGTTTGAGTTGCATGCAAAATTCACAAAGAACTCTGGAAATTAGGGAGAAAGGTATAAAAGCCAGCTTGAATTATAACCGAATTTGCAAACTTTTTTTTTTTTGCAAGATGAGTGCACACTAGCAGAAGTTGGTAAGTAAGCATGTGTCTCTTAAGAGACATGCATATTAAAATCCATGGTGCTAAAATAGCAGACTTCCTCCATTGATGAATAACCAGGTCAAAACGATTTTTGCATTTTACAAGCTGAAACATTAATCAAAAAAGGGCAATTGTGAGAATTCTCTTTGGCTATGGTCCCAAGGAGATCACGCTAAGACTGCCTCAAAAAGATTTCAAGATGCAGATACATTAGCTTTAACCTCTCTATTTCAGCACATGTGCATTATATTTTTATTTAATAAAAGAAATGTGTCTAAGTAGCTCTGCTTCCAATGCTTCAGAGTGATGCCCATAGAAAAAAAATCAGAAGATCAAAAAGAGCATAACCATCATGAACAATATGATTCATAACGACATTGACCAATTGTGGTAGAAACCACTATCCAATATTCTCTAAAATGTTTTTAAATATTCATTTTATTTGGACTAAAATAGATTTTTTGAAAAATATTATGGAAATTGTTATCCATGTACTAATCTGGCTCAGTCCTACTTAGCTTGTTGAGATCATCTAAGGTCATTGAGTACTTCTATCCACATAGACTGATACTTAGGCACAATTAAATCAAGAAGCTCTGTAGAATATTATCTGCTCTCTTTTCCCCATATGTTGGTGTTTTCCTTCTTTTTGAGTCAATTTCTTTATTGACTTATTATGTTCACTTAGTTCAACTAAGAATTTGGTTCGTTAACTGGAGAACCAATAACCATAGATTTTTGGAACATAACCTCCTATTATATTCACCTGAGTCCCTCTGAGGACATGTGGGATATACAATGGTTTCAAGATGGGTGGACTTCAACTCCCAGAATTCCCTAGCTGGGTGTCAGTTATTTGTTAGGAGCTTCATGTTGGCATGTTCCCAAGTGGAGCCAGCTCTGACCCTACATAATTTACACTCCAATCATGACTCTGTTTCCCCCCTTCCCCAGGGTTTGTCATCAATCACATTCGCCAACGGAGCAATTTCACGGGTTGTAGAGACCACTCCCCTCTGGCTGTGGGTAACCCTGGGATACAGCCTTGAGAAAGATAAATCTGGAATGTGCATCTGTCTTTGTCTGCCGTGCTGTTTTGTCAGTTTCCCATCCTCCCTTGCTTATGGCATCGTGAGAGCAGGCCAGGGATGCTTTGCGAGTTGACACTGGGGACTTGTGGGAATTAAAGGCCACCCATCTTCAAGCAGCCAAGGTTGAGAACATTGTCTTAGGAGTCTCCCTCTCTCTCTCTCATTCATTCTCTCCCTCCCTCCCTCCCTCCCTCCCTCCCTCCCTCTCTCTCTCTCTCTCTCATCATTCACTTCTTCTCGCCCTCCAGAAGGGGAGAGATTTTCTTCCCCTATACTTCCAAAATTGCTCTTCTTCCCTTGCAGAATGTTGCTCCTAAACCTTTCCAGAACAACAACAGTTGTAATGCAGAAGAGCAAACAGGCTGGGAATTAAGAAAACTGCTGATGTAAATATGGAGCATTAGATACTCTTTGAAATGCTGGTAATGTTTAGGAGTGCTTTGCAAAAAATGCTTCCCATTCTTTAAAAAGACAAAAAAAGAAAGAAAGAAAGAAAACCCCTGAAAGACTTTAATAAGATTAGGTCAGAGAATTTGGAAGGTGCTAAGGATTATTATAAAAGGGATATTCACACCCCTAGGCACCACATTAAGAATCCAAGTGTTAAGGATCCAGAAATGAAATAGGCAGAGAAAATGTGTGACCCTGAGATTAAAGCAATCTTGTAACAAGAAGGCATAAATTTCCAATCCTTCTCCATGGGACCCAAACTTTTATTCACCTTTTCTTCTCGATAGGCACAAGTAAAAAATGTGTTCATGGATTAGACCGCACAGAGATTTGATTTAGAAATTCAACTGCTATTCAGTTAACTCTCCAAATTGAACTGATTAATCTGATCGACTGTTCTGAATGATTCAAGCCATCATATCAAAAGGATGATTTGATTTTTATTTCATTTTTTTGTGTATGTAGAAAAGCCCCTTTTCTGAAGCTAACAAATTGCAACAAACTGTTATTGATCCAAATCAACAAATAACAATTCAGGAAATAATTCTTTGGTTGGCATGGGAGAACACATTTAGCTACTTTTGGTCTTTACCTGTTAAACGTTTATTTAGTCAAAAGACAATTCTTTCTTGTCTTTTTTTTTTGCAGTCAATTGTACTTTATAAAGATATATATATATATCTATCTTACATACACATTTTTTCTAAAGAAAGCATTTTGATTACATTCGGGGTTGCTCTTCTACCCTTTCTTTTCCTTCATTTTACAACAAACCTTCTTCTCTTTCTTCTTTCTTTCCCTTCCCTACCTCCTCTCCTACTTTCTTCCTTTCTCCTCTCCTTCCTCTTCCCTACTTCCCCTTCCTTTCCCCCACTCCTTCCCTCTTTTCCCCCTTTCTAACCTTCTCTCCTACTCTTTTCCGCTATCTTTTCTTCCTCTCCTTTCCCCTTTCTTCCATTCCTCTCTCTCCCTCTCCTCTTCTATCTTACCCTCTGCTCCTCTCTTCTATCTTTCTCCTTTGTTGTCCAATATTTCCACTATTTGGTATACGAGCATCCCCAATTTTCTATTAATATATACTTTCTTTCCAGTTTCCTTTCAGTTTTACCTAGTCTATCACTTCTATCATCATAATTATACATTTATATTATCACATTCTTTCTCCCCCTCCCCCTTTTCCATTTACTCTGGTGTCATCTGGGTTGTCATCTTTTTGTAGATCCAAGAACCAGTTTGCAAAATGTAGGGAAGCAAGATATCTAAAACAAACAAGCAAACATAGTCTCATTTACATATTAGTTCAGGTGCTGTGAATCAAGTAGGCTTATTTCAAAATGTGGATTTGGATTACCATATTTTTCAGAGTATAAGACACTCTGGACTATAAGACACACCTATCTTTTTTGGGGAGGAAAACAAGAAAAAAAAATCTGCCTCTGTCTCTTGCCTCCCAGCAATTTCCCTCCTTGCAGCAAACAGCAAACATCCTCTTTCAGTTTCAGTTTCAGCACAGTCTGTTTAGCACAAGAAAAAAAAATCTGCCTCTGCCTCCCAGCAATTTGCCTCCTTGCAGGAAAGAGCCCATTTCAATTTCAGCTTCAGCACATCCTGATTAGCACAAGCAACTGATTGTTGATTGGATCAGCCTCCCGAAGATCAGCTGTTTCAGGCTGCAGGGATTGCCATAGCCTATTGCTGCCTCCACACTACATTCATTGTATGAGACACACCCAAATTTTCACGCCCTTTTATGGGGGAAAAAGTGTGTCTTATACTCTGAAAAATATGGTAAATGTACATGTATCCCTACTTAAAGGTAGAACATAGAACATAAAATAGCAAGTTGGAAAGGAAGTTGGAGATCTTCTAGTCAACCCCACCATACAATCCCAGACAAATGGCTGTCTAATCTCTTCTTTAAAACCTCCAGTGATGGAGCACCACCACTTCTGAAGGCAAGCTGTTCCATTGATCGATTGTTCTAACTCAGGAAATTACTCCTTATTTTAAGGTTGGATCTCTCCTTGATTAGAGAAGTTGCCCAATTTCTTCTTGGAATCATGAAACAGATCTAAAATATTGCAGTTCTATTCCTCTCTTCTAGTCCAGAAATGATGACAATTATGTGTGATTATGTTGTGACCAAACATCTTGTCCTGTGATTGAATTGTTTCAGGGTTCTGACACCAATATGGAGGGTATTACGTTGATTACCAGCTGCAAAGTGCCTATCCGACCCAGTCTGGGTTCTATTACTAATATTTAGGAGAGATATTTGAGCTTTTCCTTTATCAAAGACTGGAAACACTTTATGAACTCTTTGCTGAATATGGATAAAACTGAACCGGTGATTGGAGGATTTATTGATTAAACAAGTTGTTTATAAGAAGGGAAACAGTAAGTAATTCAGGAGGCTGGAAATGATAATTACTGTTTTTGTAATTGCTGCAAAGAAGATTGAAACTTGCTTTTTTAGATACTTCTTTTACTTTTTTATAGTTTCTTCTATTTCTTTTAATGTTTCTGTAGTTCTTTAAGCCTATGTAGAATAGAATAGAATAGAATAGAATAGAATAGAATAGAATAGAATAGAATAGAATAGAATAGAATAGAGGAGAGGAGAGACTAGACTAGACTAGAATAGACTAGAATAGACTAGAATAGACTAGACTAGAATAGAATAGAATAGAATAGAATTTTTATTGGACAAGTGTCATTGGATACACACACACGTGTATACACACACACATACACAGCTTGCCTCCCGGAGTTACAGTGTACCATCACTTGGAGGTTTTCAAAAATAAACCATTTGGCTGGGAAAGTATAAGATCTCCTCCCTTGAACAGAGGGTTGGATAGAAGATCCCCAAAGTCCCTTCTAGCCCAGTGATTCTATTTTCTAATTTTATACATAAAAAGTAAATGTTTCTTAGTATTTCTAAAATATAAGTCATGTTCTGTTAAGATATATTTTTTATATATTTTAATATATATTAAGAAAAAAGTATATCTTAACAATTTTATCCTGAAAAATATATCTTATACAGTTATAACTGGAGTTCAGCCTAAATCGTGAATCAATAAACCTTTTCAGTTAGTCTTCCTGGAGAAGTGGGTGGGGCGAGGAAATAAATTTCCTCTTATCACGATGATCAATTTCTCCTGGAAGAGAACAAGAGTCACGTCAGACGACATAGATTAATTACAGAGATTGTATCAATTGTCATCTTCATGATTCTGTAAGAGTCCGGAAGAGTCACAGTCGGTTTATTTCTCTCTTTCAGTCATGTGTAGGATTAGTATTGATCTTCGTGTCCATATTTCAAATGTCAGAGCGTAGCATAAACCTTCACAATACAGAAGACTAAACTGTTAGGCTTACTTGACTAAAAGGTCTGGCCAGTGCATATACGTCTTTCTTTTAATATACCAGGGATTATGGACACTTTCGGCCCATCAAGCTTAATCATTTTGTATTAACAGAACACCAAAGGCATTTGATACAATTGACTGTAGTCTCTGTCTTGATAAAGTGGAACAAGGGGGAGATGGATAGTCCCTCTACAACATGGATATGCAGGCTGAACAACTGAATCCAAAGTATGGATTACTGGATCGATGTTTACACGGAATGAGGCATGCTGTGGGCTTTATCCTGGGGCCAGTGGTCTTCAACACTTTCATCAATGACTTGGACGAGGGAATAAAGCAAATGTTCATTGAATTTTCAGCTAATGTAAAGCTGGGAGGGGACGTGGAAGTGGTTTTGCTAAGACAGGCTGAAGGGTCAAAGGGTTCTTGAGAAATGTGAAGAGTGGGGCCTGTCCAACAATGCACAGCTGTGTGGTGAGACATATAAGGTAGTACACGGTAATAGTATTTTGAGAAGACCTTGGGAAGAGATACTTCCTAGGGAATTGTCAGGTAACAGGGAATATAGCCTTTGGCTTTTCTTTACTAGAATAGAATAAAATACATTTTTTTATTAGCCAAGTGTGATTGGACACACATGGAATTTGTCTTGGTGCATACGCTCTCAGTGTACATAAAGGAAAAGATTCATTTGTCGAGAATCATAAGGTACACCACTTAATGATAGTCATAGGGTACAAATAAGCAATCAGGAAACAATATCAATATAAATCGTAAGGATATCAGCAACAAGGTTACAGTCATAAGTGGGAGGAGATGGGTGATAGGAACAATGAGAAGATTAATAGTAATGTAGACTTAATAACTAGTTTGACAGTGTTGAGGGAATTATTTGTTTAGCAGAGTGATGGCGTTCGGGGAAAAACTGTTCTTGTGTCTAGTTGTTCTGGTATGCAGTGCTCTATAACGTCGTTTTGGGGGTAGTTTATGAAACAGTTTATGTCCAGGATGTGAGGGGTCTGTAAATATCTTCACAGCCCTCTTTTTGACTCATGTGGTATAAAGGTCCTCAATGGAAGGCAGGTTGGTAGCCATTGTTTTTTCTGCAGTTCTAATTCTCCTCTGAAGAATTCACAGTCGTGTTAATAAAAGAGGTTTTACCGGGATTAAGACTTTGCTTCATGCTTTCTAAGGAAGCCTAGGTCAGAACAGGTTCATCCTTCTCTACCTGAAGAATGTGTTCTTGTGAATTTTGAAGCAAATTGATTTAAGATGTTTTACAGATTGGGCATAACCATCTTTTGATTTCTAAATTTGATTACAAATCTGTTAAGACTGGTTTGTAACCTCAAAGTCTCAGAAAAAGGGTTTTACACTTCTAGTTTTTGGAAGAAAGATATTCAGGAAGATACGGAAGACCTAATTATTCTGCCAAGATTTGGGGGAGATTGATGATGGAGACACTTTGTGTGTGTGTGTGTGTGTGTGTGTTACTTTGGGACACTTTATTATTCCCCAACATTGTTTATCTAAGTCACTAGAGGTATTAGTTGTTTTTGACTTGTAGATTCTCTCTGTGACAAATTTAGGAGTTGGATGGACTCTAAATTGCATAAATAAGTAAATAATAAGTTAATTTCCAACTTGTCTTTATTCTTCTGTGATTTCCCCAAGCCTATCAAATTTATTCTATATGGGAAAAAAAAATGTTAGAATTAAATGAGCCTTTTGCCCCAATAGGATAGTTATACCTTTTAAAAAAAAGTTTTCCACCCCTAATTTACTAGATTAATTACACTTTTTGGTATGACATTTGTAAATTGTCTTAGCACATAAGTTAATACTTGGAATGGGAATATTTTCTTTAGAGGCGATGGAGAGGGAAAACAATGACTCATGAATACCGCATTTCCCCAAAAATAAGACCCTGTTTTATATTTGTTTGAATCCCGAAATAAGTTCTTGGCCTTATTTTCGGGGAGGTCTTATTATTTTGGGGCGAGTGGTGCAAGACGGGGCTCCTCTTTCCATCTTACCAGATGGCAGCTCTGTCTCCCTAACCCTAACCAGAGGAAATGGCTGGGACTGGCTGCACATGTGTTTAAATATCTTCAGGGAGGCCTTATTTTTTGGGGAGGTTATTTTAGTGCATGCGCTCAAAAGCCCGATTGGGCTTATTATCAGGGGAGGTCTTATTTTCGGGGAAACGGTGTAGTATTTTCCAAAGTAAAGCACAAGTATTTACCCTCTACCAAATAGAAGAACAATTACTTACTTACTTACCTAATAGTTCTTCTTTAAATGAAAAAAAAAATAATAATGGACAAAAAGAAGATGGAAAAAGAAAGGGGGATAAAGTCAACTCTTTTTAAGTAATAGACTGGGAAATGAAAGCTCCTTTATTCTTCCTGTTTTGTGTCTATTGCCCACCTTTGGCTAATGAGAATTTTGCATTCAAATGTCAAAATAAATAAATAAATAAATAAATAAAAATCATAAAGACTAAATCTCAGGGGTTGGTTAATGAAACATTTCTGCCTGGCAGGGCTGTAGCCTCTGCGGTGAGCAGCCCTCAGTGCTTTGAGCTGTAATATCTCAAGGATTGTGTAGTGTGTTCCATCACCAGCTCCTAATTTACTTAAGGTCTCTTAGGCACCTGGCGGAGGAGGAAACAAAAGGCAATGAAGCCGTTATAACATAATTTCTTCCTCAACCACTTCCATCCCACCTCAGGCTCCTGGGTGATCTGCAACTTCATAAAAGTCCATGCTCCATTTGCTGCCTCTCTATACAATGGAGGTGGCCCCCCAACTCCAGTAGTGAAGGGGAAAGTCTCAAACGGGCCATTCAGATGAAGAGTGGCTGTGAAATGACAAATTGCATGGAAGGACACGGTTCAGATTGTTCACCTCAGGCATCCAATGTTTGGGGATATAGATGCCTGATTGTTTAGTTCTGGGCCCAGCCTTGGGTAATCAGTAGGTGTAATATTCCACCGGGCACCATCTTGGATGAGACATTTTTCCCAGTCAAACTTTTTTCCCCCTCCCTTTTCTCATTACAGTTGAATGGTTTAGGCATTTAGCAATGGGCACAGAGTGTCCCTCGTCATAAGAGAAAGCACTTTTCACAGCCGGTTATTTCAGGAACAGAATGAAATATGGAGGCAGAAGGAGAATCAACCTGGGGATGAGGATTGACTATTTGGTGCCATTGTTTACATTCTAAGATAAGCATAGGCACAAAATAGTCAGTCCTCATCCCCAGGTTGATTCTCCTTCTCCCTCCACATTTCATTCTGATAGAAAAAAAAAGTAAGGCTGTTTTTGTGTGATGGAGGTTGGGAGGGTTATGTTTTAGCTATATTCATAGGGGAATGTCCCACCATATTTCACTGATAAAGAAATAAAGGGAGACTAGTATAGATCTATTTCAAGCTATTTAGCTCTCATCAACTAGCCATACCCTTACCTGGATTCGAACTTAGACTGCCTGCAGGTGTCTACCAGGTGTCTCAATAGAAAAATGCTTAATCTCTCCCCTGGCTCAAGCTGATGAAGGGAAGAGAATTTATGGCTTAGAGGTTAATACAACTGCCTAACATGCACACACACACACACACACACACAGAGAGAGAGAGAGAGAGAGAGAGAGAGAGAGAGAGATGTATATATACATATACGTATACGTATACGTATACATATATATGTATACACACACACACACACACACACACACACATGTACACTGAACAGCACCACCAAGTAACTAGCATTGTGTACATTTCTAACACTATAGTACTGCAGAATGTGGGCTAGACCTTCTTAAGTGTAATTGAGAGATCCCACAAAAGGTTGTGTAGAATAACAGGACTAAGATCCTAAAGGATTTCCAGATCCAAACCTATATGCAGGTACTGGCAAATCAACCAGGCTGACAGAGTTCTGACAGATGCCCTGATTATATCATGAGCCTCAAGCCAAGCTTCAAAATAAATCCAGTTATTTATTAGGAGCTTCAGGTTGACACGTTCCCAAGTGAAGCCAACTCTGATCCCATGTAATTTATGCCCCAATCATGACCCTGTTTCCCCTCTTTCCCCAGGGTGTGTCATCAATCACATTTGCCAACGGAGCAATTTTTCAGGTTGTAGAGATCACTCCCCTCTGGCCGCTGTGGGTAACCCTGGGAGACAGCCTTGATAGAGATATGTCTGGAATGTTCTTTTGTTTTTGGTTACCGTGCTGCTTCACCAGTTTTCCCATTTCCCCTTGCCTATGGCAACTCGAGAGCAGGCCAGGGATGCTTTATGAGTTGACACAGACATCATTGGTAGTAGACAAGGACTAGAAGGTATCAGTAGGTATAAAGGTGCCAAGTGACAACAACATCAGGAAGAAGGAGTATGAGAAGCTGGAGCAGTACCAGAGCTTGAAGGGGGAATTGGAGAGGATGTAGAAAATAAAGATTAAAATAAAAGTTATTGTGGCCCCAAGGATGGTACGAGCATTTAAGAGTTGCGATTCCTAAGCTGGGAGGATGTCTCTAACAGATCCCAGGAACAACCTTGAATGTCTCTGTCTAGAAGAGTGAAGTGTTAAGATACTGTGCAGAACCCTTAAACTCCCAAGACTCTATATATGCCTTAACATTCTTCGTAATGAGTAGTCTGTTTGCAGGGAACAGGAAAAGAAAAAAGAGGGATACATATTTTTTTTGAAAAAAATGGGGGGAGTGAAGATATGGCGATTATTACGTATTTTTTTCACTGACCAATAAAATTTACATTCAGTACTAAAATAGACTTTTCTACAATCTCATTGCACCAAGATTCTTATGAATAAAATTGGGATTATAAAATCAACTATGAATGCAGTGCCATATAAATATAGGTGATTAATATGCTAATATACAATGCTGTACAGCCAACAATAACAATGATAGGTACGAATGGTAATGCAGAGTATAAAATCACTAAAATCTGCATATATATTTAGAACTGAATATTAACAGTGTTGAGTTATGGCGCAAAAAGTTAGGTCAAGCAAAAAAAAAGGGGTAGGGAGGAAGTTATAAACCAAAACCTGAAATAACCTAAAACAACAACAACAACAACAATTTTGGGTTTTGATTTAATCATTCTATTGGCTGCAGTGCCTAAGAGTCTAAGAGAGGAAATGTACTGTTGGAAGAACAAATATCCTTTTGGGTTCAGTTCCAAGTGGGGAGAAAGACACTGGAAACATGGTGGCTGATTGGAAAGACGGTTTTTAATGGTGGACAGGACCACATGGTTTGAGGTACAGAGAGAGAGAGAGAGAGAGAAAGAGAGAGAGAGAGAGATTTATATCATCTCTTTGGCTATGAATTTGAGCTTGTATTGTGATTGGTTGTCAGACTCCCATGGGGCCATGCAGGGGTAACTTTGTAGGTTGTCTGTGTCCCAGGCTTGGTTGAGCCTTGCTGGGTGATGATATAATGAAGGGGCTTGGGCAATTCCTATTATGGCTCTGCTTGAAGGAGGTAGATCTTTGTTATGTAGAATAGACTGCCACAGGCCATAATGGCTCATTGACAAAGGTGCGGGGGCGGGGCGGGCTGAGTTTCTGCCTCCCTTTTAGGGGAAATGTTCTGCCCTTTTAATATTTCTTAAAATATCTCATTTTCCTAGGAGAGGGGTGGAGGCTAACTTCCAACAATACTTTTTTCATATTCATTATGGTAGCTTTCCATCCCTGTTGCTTATCCTTATGATAGGAGACCAGTTTATGCCTCCCAGGTACAAGAACAGTCATCCCACGGATCTACTACATGTGGACCAAGTAAAGACCCCTAGTTTAGGATTCCCACAATAACCCTAACCTTTCATATGGAACAATCCAAATAAAGCTTGGGATGGAAACAATTAAAGAAAAAAAAAGTTTTCCATTTTGAAACATTCAAAGAATATTTGCAGGGTTAGACAGGCTCCATTTAGCTCCCTGAATTATTTTGCACCAAATACAACCACCATGGACCTCTGCTTCAGAGCAGTAATAGGTGTCCTCCTAGGACAGGGGTGTGCAATCTTCAACACTCAAAGAGCCATTTGGAGCACAGAAAAGAAAACACCAGGAGCCACAAAACCTGGGTGGGCATGGCCAACTCAACGTCATTCACTTCCATCAGTCACATGACCCCCCCAAGCCACGCCTATCCAGCTGATCATTAAGGCAGAGAACTGGTTGTTAAAAAACACCGGGAACCACAAAATCCTTTTGACATCTCTCTTTCTCCTCCTCCCTCCCTCCCTCTCCCATCTCTCTCTCCCCTCTTCTCTCTATGTCTCTCTCCCCCTCTCTCTGTATCTTTCTGTCTCTGCCCCGGCCATTTCTCCATCCCCCACTGTCAGCCTTACCTTCTCAGGCCAGGCGAGGAGTGATTGGGAGGAGAGTGTGAGGGACGGGGCCAGCCAGTGGTTGGATTACCCAACAGGGAGCCACAGCAGAGGGCCCAAAGAGCCACATGTGGCTTAGGAACCACAGGTTGCTGGCACCTGTCCTAGGAGATGGGATGGACCATAAGCTAGGAAAGGTCATCACTATTCTTCCTTGCTTATAAGCATCTGGCACAGGGGTGTCCAACCGTGGCAAGTTTAAGACCCAGGAACTTCAACTCACAGAATTCCCCAGCCAGCCAATGTCAAAAGTTGCCAAGGTTGGACATCCTTCCTCTAGGGACACCTGGCTGGCAGTACTTCTAAAATGTTTCTTCATACATGGCCAAGGAAAGTCCATGGATGCTCACGAATTGATGAGCTGGACTGAAGGGGGTCTTTATTGTTGGATGAAAATAAGGGTGAAAGGAGAAGTGGGTTCACGATGCAAAGAGGTACGAATGAAGGGGGGAAGAAAAAAATGAAAAAAAAATATTGAGGAGAGACAAGACACAACAACAATGCTTTCATAAAGAGGAAATATATATTGACAGAGGAAAAAGGATGCTCCATCACTGGAGGTTTTTAAGAACAGATTAAACAGCCACTTGTCTGAAACGGTATAGGTTCTTCTCTTTGAGCAGGGGGCTGGACTAGAAGACCTCCAAGGTCTCATTCTATTCTATTCTATTCTATTCTAGTCTAGTCTAGTCTAGTCTAGTCTAGTCTAGTCTAGTCTACTCTAGTCTACTCTACTCTACTCTACTCTATATTCTACTCTACTCTATATTCTACTCTACTCTATTCTTTCTTAATTCTATTCTATTCTATTCTATTCTATTCTATTCTATTCTATTCTATTCTACTCTACTCTACTCTACTCTACTCTACTCTACTCTACTCTACTCTACTCTATTCTATTCTACTCTATTCTACATATACCTATAGTGTAACCTATAATTGTGACCAAAGTTTTTTATGAAAGTGAAGTGAGAAAACCTGTATGAAACACATCTCCTTATCAAAATATTAAGTAAATATTTACTTTTTATTTCTGTTTGCTTGCTAGTGCAGTTGGCAAAGAACACCTCCAACTTTAGCTGTGTTCAACCCCCCCAGGGAGGCCATGCATCCTTAATGTTCTGCTTATGACGTGTGAGATTAATTTCTCACTGAGTGGCATGCATTATGGTATTTCTTCCCATATCTTACCAAATTAAAGCAAAACATTAGTGCTGGGCCCATCCTTATGAGGATGAGATAGAACATAGAATAATAGAGTTGGAGGTCTTCTAATCCAACCCCCTGCTCAAACAGGAGACCTTATATCATTTCAGACAAATGGCTGTCCCATCTCTTTTTGAAAACCTCCAGTGATGGGAGTAACTGGAACTTCTGGAAGCAAGCTTCATTCTTTGATTGCTCTAATTGTTAGGAAAATTATCCCTAGCTCTACCTTGATTCTCTTCTCAGTTAATTTCCACCCATTGTTTCTTGTCTCACCTTCTCGCACTTTGGAAAATAAGTTGACCCTCACTTCTTTGTGGCAGTCCCACAAATGTTGGAAGTCTGCTATCATGTCACCCCTAGTCCTTCTTTTCACTAGACTAGACATACCCAGTTCCCGCAATTTGTTTTAACCAGTGGTGGGATTCAAATAATTTAACAACCAGTTCTCTGCCCTAATGACCAGCTGGGTAGATGTGGTTCGGTGGTCATGTGACCATGTGGGCGTGACCAACTCAATGTCGTTCACATCGATGGGCGCTTCGCTTTAGCTGTTACAATGTAATAAGGGTTAACCAGAGAGGCAGTTTCTGTAAGCAGGGCAATAAAGATTAGGCTAGAAACACCACCAGAATGTTTCCTTCCTGCCTTCCTTACAGGATTAGCCCCGTAAAGTGGGGGGAAAAAACCAAAATAAGATTTCTTCCAACAACCGGTTCTCCCGAATAGGTGTGAACTGGCTGAATCCCACCACTAGTTTTAACCTCCAAAGAATAATCTTTTCTATTTCTTTTTTCTTTCCTTTTTTTTTTTTTAACCAATGCAAGTAGCTAAGAAATGCCTATTGTGTGTGGTTTTTTTTTTTTAATGATATTCATTGATCAGGAGAGGAGGCTAATGTGGGAGAACACAGCAGAAATTTCCCTCAACAGAAGGTCACAACTTCCATATCTTGCTGAGCTTTCAAACTGTTCCATCCTCCTCTTAATTTTGGTATCTGTCAGGGGACCTACCCCCTCCTCAATTTGGGTATATGAAATTGCTAAAGTTGATCGTTTTAATTTTATGAGCAATTGAACATTCACAAAATGCATGGGGGAAAATATCTCAAAAAATCATCCCTATAGGAGGTAGCATTGTGTGCGCGTTGTTTTTTCCCCCCTAAGAATGAAAGAAGGAACATGATTACAGAAGACATTCACCACAACAGTTCTTAGTACGCAGGATTGGCAGTTTCAACAAACAAAGGGGAAATTGCTGACCATAGCAGAATCAGCACTCTTTTCCGAAACATTTTTTGAGAATGTCCAAAAGTGGATACTTAATATTTATGCATATATAGGATTGAACTGGGGGACACAATGGCTAAATGGTTAAAGATACTGAGTTTGTCAGCTGGAAAGCTGATAGCCTGGGTTTGAAACCTGAACTCTGCACAATGATGTGTGCACACACACACACATAATGTATTTTAATGATCCAATAATCCCTTGCATGGAGTTGAGTGTTTACTGGCCAGATGCCAGTGGTGGATTTCAAATTTTTTTACTACCGGTTCTGTGGGTGTGACTTGGTGGGTGTGGCAGGGGAAGGATACTGTAACATCTCCATTCCCTCCCCACTCCAGGGGAAGATTACTGCAAAATCCCCATTTCCTCCCGATCAGCTGGGACTTGGGAGGCAGAGAATAGATGGGGGCGGGGCCAGTCAGAGGTGGTATTTACTGGTTCTCCGAACTACTCAAAATTTCTGCTACTGGTTCTCCAGAACTGCTCAGAACCTATGGAAACCCATCTCTGTCGGATGCCCTTCCTGTCGCCAATGCGGAGTTCACAGCAGATATATTCTCATTGTGCCCAGAGAGAGAAATATGTGCCTCTACCCAGGATTGAACTCACAGCCTCCTGATTGTGAGGCGAGAGCTCTACCTCTCGGCTACCGCACCGTGCTTCAAAAGCATGATAATGCTGATAAATAGATAATGTAGATAAATAGGTACCCCTTTGGTTAGACGGTAAGAGCATTCTGTGCCCCTCGGCCAGTGATGGATTGCCCCCGGTTCGCAACGGTTCTGTAGAACCGGTAGTAAAACTGGCGGGAGGCTCCGCCCACTGACCCTGATGTCATGAAAACACTTCTGCACTTGCACAGAAGAGCGCACACAAGGGAAGTGAGTGCATGTGCGTGGCCCCATTGCGAACCGGTAGTAAAAGTAAATAGAACCCACTCCTGCCCTCGGTCCATAGTCATGCTGGACACATGACCACAAAAAATGTCTTCAGACAATGCTGGCTTCCTCATTTAAGAAATGGAGATGAGGACCATCCCTCAAGTCGGATATGACTGGACTGGGGGAATCTTTCCCTTTTTAGGATTTAGCTAGGCACCATGCTTGTTTTTGGAATCTAAATTTTTCATTTTATTGTAGACTTCTTTATCTTTCTTTAGGTCATGTCCTAGTACCACTGAGCTATTCTACACTAGATATGGGATAGCACTGCTTATTTCCTAAGTCAATTTCCTGCATAAATGAGGTGACCACATGGATAGGAAAGCAGTGTTGACCAGAAACGGCAGTTATTTTGCACTTAAATAATGCAAGAGTTAGAAGACTGTGTTCAATTTCTCTTAACTTCTCTAACTATGCTAGAAATACCCCTGCTGCTATTATGTCAAAACAGATATCTTTAGCTGGATCCGCACAGGGAACTTAACAAAGGAATGCAGATTGCTTTCTATAGTATATGGAAATGTTCATTTTGCCTTAAATTGTGATATACCTATGTTTGTCAAAAGAACTGCAGTTGGACTTGGGATGTCAGGTCAGCCATACATGTCAGACAGTGGCTTGGTGGGTGTGGCTTGGTGGGCGTGGCAGGGGAAGGATACTATAAAATCTCCATTCCCACCCCAATTCAAGGGAAAGTTATGCAAAATCCCCATTCCCTCCCAATCAGCTGGGACTTGGGAGGCAGAGAATAGATGGTGGCGGGGCCAGTCATAATTTTTACTACCGGTTCTCTGAACTACTCAAAATTTCCACTACCGGTTCTCCAGAACTGGTCAGAACCTGCTGAAACCCACCTCTGATGTCAGGTGGTGTCAGAAATAATAACAATAATTATTTATTTTACTTCTCAAATGTATTGGCCGCCCATCTTATCACGAGGTAACTCTGGGCAGCTTACAATATTTTTTAAAAATAAAATAGATAAAATACAAGATACAAAATAATCAAAAAAGATCTTAGGTTTGATTTCACGTAACTTATATTTACACTTAATTTAATATTAAATTAAAGGTGGCCATCCATCCATTTGCTTCTCTTGTTTTCAGTGATTTTTTTTTTCTTTCTGCTGACACAATTTTGTGTCAGCAAGGAGAAAGAATCTGGATGGTCATCCAAGGTTTCAGAGCTGTGTGGTTTAAACATCTGCCCTAATCAAAAAGCTTTTAGTACCAAAAACACACTGGACAGCAATATTTTCTACCGCATGGTTAGAAACCTCTATTTTGTGACACCATTAAATGGTAACTCTGCCAATTCTGAAGAACACTGAAAAAATGATAAATACAAAAAAAATGTTTTTTGCTAGAACTATAATACTAAGACGTCACTCTTCCAACAAAAGTGTGTATAGTCAGAGCTATGGTTTTCCCAGTTGCAATGTATGGCTGTGAATGTTGGACCGTAAGAAAGGATGAGCACTAACAAATTGAGGCCTTTGAACTCTGGTGCTGGAGAAGACCACTGCGAGTCCCTTGAACTGCAAGATGATCAAGCCGGTCAGTCCTAGAGGAGGTCAACTCTGACTGCTCTTTAGAAGGCCAGATCCTGAAGAGGAAACTCAAATACTTTGGCCACCTAATGAGAAGGAAGGACTCCCTGGAGAAGAGCCTAATGCTGGGAACGATTGAGGGCAAAAGAAGAAGGGCATGGCAGAGAACGAGCTGGCTGGCTGGAGTCACTGAAGCAGTCGGTGTGAGCTTAAATGGTCTCTGGGGGATGGTAGAGGACAGGAAGGTCTGCAGGAATATTGTCCATGGAGTCGCTATGGGTCAGACACGACTTCGCAACTAACAACAATACTAATGTCTATGGATAGAGAACATCAGTGTAGGAAAACATTTTGCTAACATTCACCATCCTCTTTCTGGAATAAGAACATATTCAGAAGACACATCTTGACAGTGTTGTCATTGCGAATTAAAAACCTATTGCTTCACGGGACTTAAACCTGGTTGGTGGACAAATGTTGTGTAGGACACATTGCTGAGTAATTAGAGGCCTCTCGGAAGTAGGCGAGAAAGTGTTAAGTTGTTTATCGTTTGGAACTTCCCATGTTCCAAACGATAAACA
>WNWU01000025.1:12199965-12210199 GCA_012654045.1 Ptyas mucosa
TATTATTATTATTATTATTATTATTATTATTATTATTATTATTATTATTATCTTGCATCACTATATCTCTTAGCTGCTCCACACTGGCCATCTTGATGGCCATCTTTTGAGGTGATGAAATGCAATGGAGATCAGGATAATGGAAGTCCACTTAGAAAATTTCTTTAAGGAGAATGAATTTATTAAAAAATCTCCTATGCAGATGTGTGAAGTATCAGGCAGAATGCTTGCCTATCATCGTTGGTTTATTTCTGAAATAAGCTCCTAGCTTGCATTTCTAACTTTAAAGGTAAAGGTAAAGGTTCCCCTCTCACATATGTGCTAGTCATTCCCAACTTTAGGGAATGGTGCTGATCTCCGTTTCAAAGCCGAAGAGCCAGCGCTGTCTGAAGACGTCTCCATGGTCATGTGGCCAGCATGACTCAATGCCAAAGGCGCATGGAACACTGTTACCTTCCCACCAAAGGTGGTCCCTATTTTTCTACTTGCATTTGTTACGTGCTTTCGAACTGCTAGGTTGGCAGAAGCTGGGACAAGTCACGGGAGCTCACCCCGTTACGCGGCACTCGGGATTCAAACCGCTGAACTGCCAACCTTTCGATCGTCAAGCTTAGCGTCTTAGCCACTGAGCCACCGCATCCCTAATTTTTTCTAAGTTTGGACACCCTCCAAAAATGCCACCCCAGGGCAAAAAAAAAAAATCCAGGCCAACCCCAACAACACAGTAGTGGGATTGAAATCCCATCACTAGCAGTTTGCTTGTGGGCGCGCACACACTCACATGCACCTGACGCTTCTGCGCATGAGCACAACACTTCTGCGCATGTGCAGAAACTTCTGCGAATGCGCAGAGACATCCGGGTGAGTGGGCGGAACCTCTCATCACCGCTGCTATTGGTTCCCCCGAACCGGGGCGAACTAGTAGCAGCTCACCACTGCAACAACACCACTGCAATCCATACATCTATTTTTTTTTCCAGTTTGTCCAAACCTGTGCGCTCTTCTCATTTGTGCCTAATGAACGTGTGTCCATTTTGCTAACCTTGTCGTTTTTTTCTCCAAGGGAACCAAAATGAGGGAATTGTTTAGAAGACTAGGCCATTCAGAAGACACGGCAGCAAAAAAAAAAAAAAAAAAAGTTACTTGGTCCTTTTCCATTAGCTCAAATTTAATGCTGCGCTGTTGTTTCCTTTGCACTTTCTCCACATTTTTTTTAAAAAACCAATCTTGCTGCCTAAGAATTATGGAAGTTGTAGCTCAGCACAGTTGAAACCACCAAGTTCAAGAAGATTGGACTTTATAATATCACCCCAGATAGATGCAGTAAACAACTTAAGGCATTCCAAGTGTTGGTCAGCAGCATTCCCAGAATCCCTATTCAGCCTGGCCTGTGGCGAGATATTCAAAAAGAAGAGGGGGAAAAAAGTGTTATTCTGAACTACTATTTGCAAACAAGGAGCCCAAAATTTCTGTAGCTACGCGAGACAGGCATCAAGAGAATTTTGCTCCATTTTATGGATTTTGTTGCCACAGTTGCTAAATGAATTACTGCAGCTGTTATGTTAGCAACACACTTGTTCAGTGAACCTGGCCAGAGGTGGGCTTAAATCCTTTAGCAACGGGTTTGCTGGCCTGTTGCTGAATGGGCGTGGCCATGGTGGGTGTGGCCTAGTGGACTGCCTGCACCATGGGAGGGGTGTTTTTCACCCCCCCCAGGCTGCAGAGGCTTTCTTCGAGCCTCCAGAAGGGCGAAAACAGCTTCCCCTGGCATCCAGAGGCCCTCCGGAGCCGGAAATAGGCCCATTTCCAGACTTCCGGAACTTCTGGGACACCTGTTTTCACCCTTCCATACCCTCTGTGTGGCCCCTGTACTTACCTGGAATTATGAAAGGGCCGTGTGGAGACTCCTGGGAGGGGCGGGTGGGGTGGGCGTGGTGAGCCAGGGGTGGCATTTGGGGGTTCACGGAACCCCAATGATCTTTGCCTAGAGCAGTGCTTCTCAATTATTTTCTGTCATGCCCCCCTAGGAAGAAGAAAACATTTTTTGCGCCCCCCGCGTGACTGTAAATAGTATCATTATTAAAAAAATAGTATCATTATTAGAAAAAGGTCTGTTCTCCTTGAAAGGGAGGAGCATGCGCAGTCACATGTACTGGCTTAATGCTCACTATCGATGCAAATGTCAGCAGCGGTAGCTCGATTTCTTTAGCAAGTTTGATTAATTGGGGCAGCGTTATGTTTCACAGGAAAAGGTCATTGTCAGTCATTTGAGCATCAATTGGGCGCACATCCGTTGGGCAACAAAGTAAGTGTGGACGGACGTCCCACACTAAAGATGGCTCCGACAGGCTCGTGTCACAAGGGTTTTGGACAGCCAATCAGATGCTCCCGTTGTTCTCTGATTAAATACAGAGACATAAACACAGGGCTTAGCTTGTTATGACAGTGTTTGCCGAGGTCAAATGCGCTCCCTTTTACGGAGCCTCGCACCCCCCTTGGGGGGCGCGCCCCACTATTTGAGAAGCACTGGCCTAGAGGATCGCCTGAACCCTGCCGAACCCCTATTGGCTTTGCTTATCAGGAGGTTGCAAAAGGGGATTGCGTGACCCTGGGACACTGCAACCGTCATAAATCTGAATCAGTAAAGGAGAATATTTGTAGCTCAGGGTCAACACGAGGGGTCCTTGATGCCATCTGAGCTTGCTTCTTTTCTTGCTGATGTTTTCATTACTCAAACTACATAACCTCACCAGTGCGCTGATGATGTTAACTTAGTTTGGGTAATGTTGTGGCCTGTCAGCGGCCGGTGTAGCTGGTGGCTGATTCCGACAGTGAGGAGGCTGGTGTGGTGCTGCGCCAGCAGCCTGTGCAGCTGGCACTCAAGTTGGACAATGAGGAGGCTGGAGAAGATGTGGTGCCAGAGGCAGGGATTCAGCCAGGGCCTTCAGAACCTCCAGAAGCTCCCTTAAGTGAAGAGGAAGAAGAGGAGGAGCCTCTTCTTGATGCAGGGGCACGCAGAGCTGCCAAAAGGCAGGAGTGGCTCCTCAGGAGGGGGTCTCCTCGAGAGTAAGGCTTGGGGCTAATTGGCCACTCCCTTAGCCTATTTAAGGAGGACCGCTGACTGAAGCAATTTGCAGGGAACAACTCAGTTCACTCTCCTTCCTGTCTTGTCTTGCTTATCTTATCAGCTTCCTGCAAATTGCTTCTGGGCATTCTGCCAACCACAGTAAGCTTTCAGTATTATTCTTTGAATTCTTGGCAGCTGTTAATGCAGTTAATTAACAGTCGTTGTTATAAAAAACTTTTTTAGTTAGTAAACTAAGGTTTGTATGGACTTTGTGTGTGCTGAGTTCTTTGGGGTCCGTAGCTGGGGCAGAACAGGTAATGAAACATCTGCAAGAAAACAACCAAGCTCAGAGACCACCAAGGACCCCTAAAATATGAATCCGTTGCCAAGTGTCTGAATTTTGATCATGGGACCAAGAGTCATAAGTGTGAAAAACATAGATCACTTTTTTTCAGTGTCATTGTAATTTTGAGTGGTCACTAAATGAACTATTGTATGTTGAGGACTACCTGCATATGAATAAGAAATGTCCAGAGTCCAGGTTTTTACGATATGGGCACCCATATAAATCTGATACCTAAATAATTAAATGAGGAAACATTCCTCTCATGTTATTCTATTATTACCATTAAAGTCAATTTAATTGACAATAGCAAACATAAATTTTAACATTTTAAAATTTGAGAATGTGCAGTCTAGATTTCTAAACTTTCTTCTGGGCAGGACTTATGATAGCAAAATCTTCTTCCTCTTCCTCTTCTTCTTCTTCTTCCTCTTCCTCTTCCTCTTCTTCTTCCTCTTCTTCTTCTTCTTCTTCTTCTTCTTCCCCCCCCCCTCCTCCTCCTCCTAGCCTATTCCATTTTTTGGATCACTGAGTGCCACTTTGCATTGCTGTGTCTCTAGCGTGCAGGCCCACGACTTGCATATCTTTGTTGATGATGTCTTGCCATCTCTGTTTTGGGTGCCTGCGAGGTCACCAGCCATTGACTTCTAGTTGGTAGGCAGTCTTGGCCACGGTGGAAGGTGCTGCTCTCTGGACATGTCCACACCAGCAGTGCTGACCTTCTCTCATCTTCTCTATAATTGGTGCCACACCAAAATGTTGTCAAACAATATCATTTGTGATGTGGTCAAGAAGGGAGATGCCCGATAGCCAACGGAGCATTTGCATTTCCATGGCACGGAGATAGCTTTTGGTGGTGATATAACAGATTTAACAGATTAACAGAGTTGGAAGGGACCCTGTAGGTCATCTAGTCCAACCCCCTGCCCAAACAGGAGACCCTACACCATTTCTGACAGGTGGCAGTCCAGTCTCTTCTTGAAAGCCTCCAGTGATAATGCTCCCACAACTTCTGAGGGCAACTTCTGTTCCATGGGTTGATTGCTCTCACTGTCAGAAAATTCCTCCTTATTTCCAGGTTGAATCTCTCCTTGTTCAGTTTCCATCCATTGTTCCTTGTCTGGCTTTCAGGTGCTTTAGAAAACAGCTTGACCCCATCCTCTCTTCAATTTAGAATATCAAAATGATGCTTGCATATAGCAAAAGAGACCTTTGATGGAGAACTGTTGAATGGACTTACAGTTCAGGAACATCTGGAGTGCCATGAGTTGCCTATCCAGAACAGGATCAAGCCAACCATCCAACTTAGCATAAAGCACCATCCTAAGATTTTACGGTTCACGAACCTTTCCTGTTCAGAAGTTGAATAATTGAGTTGTGCACCGTAAGGATACATTTCCATGGGAGAGTCAGCTCAAAGGCTTCCAAAGGCTGTTGGCCAAAAGCCACTCTTTCAAACTCCAAGTTTAATGGACCTTAATTTGATCCTCTCGGGCAATTCTGACATTTTTTTTTTTGTTTTCTTCCAGAAGATGGAAGTCTGCAGAGAGCTTCTTCACCAAACATTGATGGCCACCTCGGGCTTTTTTTCTTGCAGAGAAGGCGTGATGATGGGGTTGAGGGAAAAAAAAATAAAATCTTTGGAATCTGCATTGCAGTACTTGCCAACCATTTCTCTCTCTCTTTGCTGCCTGCCTCTGAAGAAGTTTTTCTTCTGTTGATCATTTTAATTAGATTGTAAGCCACATGTAAAAAGCAGGATAAATATACGGCAGGCTGCCTTTGGAATTAGGAAGCAGATTACTTTGAGGAATAACTCTGGAGATAAATAGATGCTGCGGCTTTTTTCCTCCTTCCCTCCCTCCTTCCATCCCTCCAGCCCACAAATTACTTAAAATGGTTAACAGTATCACATTTGAGTAATCTGCAATTAGGTGATTTGTTTTAACAATTGAAAGGAAAGGGCATTTGCTCATCAGCTCTCTGTGAATTGATGGAAGGTTCCAAATTCTTCTTCTTCTTTTCCCCCCTCCCCTTTTCTTCTTTTGCTCTCATTTTAATTTCTTTCTCTTTGCCCCCCCCCTCCCTCCTCCTCCTCCAGCTCCTGCCGTTCCTAACAGATGGATATGTTAGATGCGGCAGCAAGTCAGCAAAATATTCATAATGTATTGCGACTGCTGTGCAGTGGAAGAGTTGAATATCGTTTCAATCAGAATAGAGCTGGAGGGGACCTTGGAGGTCTTCTAGTCCAGCCCTCTGCTCAAGCAGGAGACCCTATGCCATTTCAGACAGTCTTTTCTTAAAAAGCCTCCAGTGATGAAGCACCTACAACTTCTGAAGGCGAACTGTTGTTCCACTGGTTAATTGTCCTCACTGTTAGGAAGTTTCTCCTTAATTCCAGGTTGTGTCTCTCTTTGATTAGTTTCCCTCCGTTGTTTCTCGTCTTGTCTTCTGGTGCTTTGGAGAATTGGTTGACCCCCTCTTCTTTGGGGCAGTCCCTGGAATACTGCTATCATGTTACCCCTAATCCTTAACAGATTAACAGAATTGGAAGGGACCTTATAGGTCATCTAGTCCAACCCCCCCCCCCCAAGCAGGAGACCCTACACCATTTTTGACAAATGGCAGTCCAATCTTTTCTTGAACATCTCAAGTGATGAAGCTCCCACAGCTTCCAAAGACAACTTCTGTTCCATTGACTGATTGTTCTCACTGTCAGAAAGTTCCTCTTCAATTCTAGGTTGAATCTCTCCTTGTTCAATTTCCATCCATGATTCCTTGTCTGGGCTTCAGCTGCTTTAGAAAACAGCTTGACCCCCTCCTCTCTGTGGCAGCCCCTCAAATATTGGAACATTGCTATCATGTCTCCCCTGGTCCTCCTCTTCACTAGGCTAGCCAGGCCCAATCTCTGCAACCATAGTTCACTTAAGAATGGCATCATGGGTGGTTGTGTAAAAGGAAGCGACTCGGGGTCAGGCTTGTCCTAAACCTTCTTTTCCTTAGAGTGCTAAACCATAGTTTGTTTAATTATGGTTCGCTGCAGTAGGCAGGACTCATACAGCCCATTGAAACAAAACATACCATATTTTTTGGAGTATAAAACGCTCCGGACTTTAAGACACACCTACCTTTTTTGGTGAGGAAAACAAGAAAAAGAAATCTGCCTCTTGTCTCCCAGCAATTTTGCCTCGTTGCAGCAAACAGCAAATAGCCTGCTTTACTTTCGTTTTCGTTTTCAGTATAGCTTGATTAGCACAAGAAAAAAAAAACTGCTCCCAGCAATTTACCTCCTTGCAGCAAGCAGCAGAGGCTCACGCAAAACAGCTGAGAGTCAGGAGGCTACTGGACAATCAACTTGTGCTAAGTAGGCTGTGCTGAAGCTGAAATGAGCTGTTTCTTCTTGCTGCTTGCTGCAAGGAGGTGAATTGCTGGGATGCAGAGGCCAAAGGGTGGGGCCAGTGGGTGGGCGGGGCTACATTTGGTGTATAAAATGCACCTAAATACGGTAGTTTATGTAAGAAGGACTGGATTTGGGATGGTACCATTGGCTATCAAACCCACTCACCCCTTCCATGTTTGAAAAGGATAGTAGGAAAGAAGCTGTTAAAATATGGGCCCTGCCACTTGACAGCTAAATCAGATGCCCCATGCTTTTCATTGAAGGATGCACTGCTGGTTTAAAGAAAGCTGTTATATTAGAATAAATTGAATTTCCAGGACGGAAATTCACTGGAACAGAACAAAAGCCAGGAATTAAAACCAGCAAACGAAGCCACGTTCTAAATGCAAGGGAAACAGATCCCCATTTGCTTGCCTCTGTAATCGGAAAGAATATTAAATGTTGCATTTGATTAAACAAATACCACGAGGTTATTGCAACACATTCAGAGACAATATTTTTCAGTGCTGCATTATGCTTAGTCTCCTGTTCACAGGGCCATGTAAATATCTTTTGCCTGGAATATGAAAAACAACAATAGCAACAACAAAGGAACAGCTGTGTGTATGCTGTGTGTGTGTGTGTGTGTGTGCATACACGTCAAATACAGCAGTTCCGATAATCTAATATTCTATCACTAGCGATTCCAGAAATGTAGTAAACGAAAGATCAAATGAAAAAAACCACTAAAACCAACAACCACACCAGGGGTGGGTTCTAATTTTTTTTACTACCGGTTCTGTGGGTGTGGCTTATTTTGTGGGCGTGGCTTGTTGGGGGGTAATGTGACTGAGGGGGTGTGGCCAACTTTTTTTTTTTAACTTTTAAAAGCATTTTTTCTACAACCTTAAGAGGTTGCAGAAAAAAATGCTTTTAGACGCCTCTGACTATCAGGAAACTCAGCTGGGATCGCCAGAGGATTTAAAGGCATTTTTTTTTTCCTACAACCTCTTCGGCCAAAGAGGTTGCAGAAAAAAATGCTTTTAGACGCCTCTGACGATCCCAGCTGAGCCGCACAATCATCAGAGGCTTTTTTTTTTACTTTTAAAAGCATTTTTTCCGCCGAAGAGGTTGTAGAAAAAATGCTTATTAAAAAAAAAAAACCTCTGATGAGGTGGGCGGGGTAAGCGAGTGGCGACCTTGGCCCGGGACCGGTTCAGGGGCGTGGCTAGCCAATGTAATTACCGGTTCTCTGAACTACTACAAATTTTTACTACCGGTTCTTGCGAAACGGTGCGAACCAGGAGCAATCACTGAACCACACCAAAACTGACAGGGCAAGCCAGTAGAGTATAAACTGAGAACAAACCCCATTCCCTTAGTAGCACTGATGATGTTACCTAGTATGGGTAATGAAATATCTGCAAGAAGGCAACCAAGCTCAGAGAGCACCAAGAACCCCTCATTTCAACCCTGAGCTCCAAATATGATAAGTATTTATCGTTGCAGTGTTTTATTGACTTTTAGTGTTTGTAATCCGCTCCGAGTTGCCTCAAGGCAAGATGGGCTGCAAATGAGACCGGCAAACAAAAGAAATAAAGTTAAGATCTACTTGATTCTTACGGCCCCAGACTCTTCTTCGTACACTGAAGTTAGTAAGTTTCCCTTTTGTAGCTGTGTTAGGTTGTGTAATTCTCCGGAAACAGTTAATATTTCAAGCTTGCTTCCTTAAAAAAAAAAACAAAAAACCCCAACAACTTATAATGGCATATGGTTCCTTTGATTCTTTCATTAGCTGAGCTACAGCTGGGAAAAACTACACACTGGTGTAGTTTGGTAAGGCTGAACATAATGCCTTCCCTTGGAATCTGCTGGTTTGCTGTGGAAATGATCCTTTTGGCCCTTTGATATAGATATTGAGTCCTGGCCAACTTCTACCTCTGTAAAGAAAATTTCTGAGAATGATCTGAGAAGCAAACAACTAGCCTGCATCTAATAGTATAAAAAGCAAGCCGAAATATATGGCTTGCAGCCTGTGGAGCAACATTCCCAAAATGTTTCCCGAGACAACCTTTTTGCCTTTTTTTTAAAAACAAAACAAAACAAAAAGGTTTGTAATATCTCCATTCCAAAGGTGTTTAGTTGCCAGTTAGTGATCGATGGCGCATCATGCAGAATAATGGCATGGCTAAAGGAACAACTCACCTCCGGGAGTTGTAAATGCTCCAAGACTGGAAGTTTTAAAGAAGAGATTGGGTAAACATTTGTCTGAAATGGTAGAGGGCAGTGATGGCGAACCTTTTCGGCACCGAGTGCCCAAACTGGAACATGTGTGCATGCATGCGCACCAGAGCGCTGGAAGCCCGAAGCCCAGCTGGCCAGTGCGCGTATGCCTGGTTTTTTTGCCTGTTTTTTTGCCATTTTCAGGCCATTTTCTTGCGCTCCATTGCCCGCAAAGATAAGCTGGTTGGCACACGTTTGCGCTGGAAAGCAGAAGAGCAGCTGGCGATGGCGTACCTGCCCACAGAGAGGGCTCTGCTTGCCATCTCTGTCACGCGTGCCATAGGTTCACCATCACGGGTATAGGTGCTATTTCGGGAGACAGGGGTCATTAACTGAGGCAACACGAGTGATTCGTAACAAGTTCTTTAATGGGCAACAACCCTGCTAACAAGAACTCCCAAAACCGGCAACTATAATTGCTTCTGACAGCTCTTATATATGCGGCTATCAGATGGCATTAACCAATAAGGAGGCACGGAACTCCCACGCTCGAAGTAACTGCTTCTCAACCAATCAGGGAAAGACGTCTCTGTTGTCAGGGTAGCGTGCGGACACAACAATAGGGTTTCCTGCCTAAGTAGAGGGTTGGACCAGAAGACCTCAAAGGTCCCTTCCAACTCTGTTATTCTATTGTATTCTATTCCCCTTTAGCATAAGTTGCTTTTGCAAAACGTGTTGTTTTGTGGTTGTCTGTTATTTATTGTTTCTATCCTTGTTGTTGTTATTGTTATTAATAGATTGTGGGGAATAGGAAAATAACCTATCAGGGCATGGGGAGCAGGGGTGAACCTCTGCAGAGTTTGAGATTGAAATTTGGTCGATCACCAACATTTGTTCTTCCGAACTTTCAGGCTCATGCTGGAGCCTGTCTTCAGGCAACTTCTCTCTACTGGAATATATGCTTTGGGCTGTTCTGCGAGTCGTGTTTATGTGGCGTCTTCCTATTGGCTGATTGGTGTTTTGATAGCTGGCAATTGGCTGTCATTTCCATTGTGGTACCAAGCTCTCGGGTCCAGGGATGAAATCTACCTACCTTTCCAACCGGTTCGGAAGTGCGTGCATGCGTGCCCATGTCACATGCACGCGTTGACCCTCTGAGCATGTGCAAACCCTTCTGCACATGCGTAGAGGGTAAAAAACAGGTTACTTCCTGTTTAAAACC
>WNWU01000025.1:12214503-12225736 GCA_012654045.1 Ptyas mucosa
CTCTCTCTCTCTCTCTCTCTCTCTCTCTCTCTCTCTCTCTCTCTGAGTGTATATCACTATCTATCTCTATCCTTCAAAAATATGAACAATTTTCAGTCATGTTACTCCATCAGTATGAATGATCTAACATGGCTGTGCGTTGCTCATCCTTAAAGCAGTAAGTGGCAAATATTTAAAACAAACAAACGAACTGTGCATTTGTTTGTTTTATGAATTGGGTTGCGGAAACCGGATGCAATGAATAGTGCATGGAAAAGCCCCATAGAATGAAACATAACCCTCTCTTCCTCATCAGCAAAGGCTATGGATCCATCAGAGTGATAACTCCATTGTTCCCTGAGTGAGTCCATGTCACAGGCATTGCCTTGATCTGGTATTCCCCAGCGGTCCAATTTAAGGTAGTTCCTTGTCAACGGGGGAAAGAAAGAAAGAAAAAAAAATGAGTTACTCTGCCTTAACACCAAGCATCAAAGCGGACAGCTGACATGATCCAGCTGCCCAGAAATGGGCCTCCGCGCATCTGAAGTGCTGCAAAGATGCTTTTTTTTAAAGCATCCCGATGAAAAGAAATACAGCAACTCCAATGCGAAGCCTCAACTGAAGTGCTTCTTTGAAATGGGGGGGGGGGGGGGGTTTCAATCAAAGCTACCTGGAATGAAACCTTTCTCTTTTGAACATCTACATGCCTCTCGTGTGGAACCCGTCATCTCCTCCCACTGGAATCAAAAAGAAAGAAACACCAGACTTTTTCCAGACTCACAACTAGATCAAGAAAGTGTGGGAACCCACAGATCTTTCTCTTCTTTCTTTCTTTCTTTCTTTCTTTCTTTCTTTCTTTCTTTCTTTCTTTCTTTCTTTCTTTCTCTCTCCTTCCTTCCTTCCTTCCTTCCTTCCTTCCTTCTTTCTTTCTTTCTTTCTTTCTTTCTTTCTTTCTTTCTGACTCCTCTCTGAACTACCTCCTTCATCTCTCCATCCCATCCCACCCACCCACCCTCACTGTGTTTGCTCTTCTCCCACCCCCACCCCCCAACATAGACCCCGAGACATAATTTAAAGTTTGAATTGTGGGCACTACTACCACCGCAGTAAATCTGAAAGGTGAGGCTTGCGATTATGTGACAAGGCAGCTCGCTTTATAATTATTTCATTTATTTATTTATTTATCTATCTATCCGGGCAACATTTGACATTTTCATTCCCATGCACAGTGTGCTGGCGATTGCTGAAATATAGGGTAATTAATTTAAAAGAGAGATAATTTATCTTCGTTTTTGACACAGCCTTCGCAACAACGCAGAACATTTGTCTCCCGCCCGTTTCATTAGGAAATAAAAGAGGGGTTTTTTTTTATTTTTTTGGGTTCCATTCTTTATAGAATGTTGGTACACGGGCAATATGAAATTTCTTTTTCTGAATCACCATTTTAAGTAGTCCTCGACTTACCATTACAATGGGCCCCCACCAGTGGTGAGATTCAGCCAGTTTGCACCTATTTGGGAGAACTGGTTGTTAACTTTCTAAGCAGTTCAGAGAACCAGTTGTTGGAAGAAATCTTATTTTGTTTTTTTCCACTTTACAGGGCTAATCCTGTAAGGAAGGCAGGAAGGAAACGTTCTGGTGTTGTCTCGAGCCTAATCTTTATTGCCCTGCGTACAGAAACTGCCTCTCTGGTTAATCCTTATTACATTGTAACAGCTAAGGCGAAGCGCCCATCGACATGAGTGACGTTGAGTAGGCCACGCCTACATGGTCACATGACCACCGAGCCACCCCTACCCAGCTGGTCATTAGGGCAGAGAACCGGTTGTTAAATTATTTAAATCCCACCACTGGCCCCCACATTTCTGTTGTTAAATGAGATATTGGTCAAGTGAATTTTGCCCCCATTTTATGACCGTTCTTGCCACAGTCGTTAAATGAATCACCACAGTTGTTAAACTAGTAAAACGGTTGATAAGTGAGCTAGGTGGCTCAGTGGCTAAGACGCTGAGCTTGTCGATCAGAAAGGTTGGCAGTTCAGTGGTTCGCATCCCTAGTATAGGTCTCCTGTGTGAGCAGGGGGTTGGACTAGATGACCTCCAAGGTCCCTTCCAACTCTACTGTTACTAAGTGATTCTGGCTTCCTGATTGACTTTGCTTGTCAGAAGGTTGCAAAAGTGGATCACACAATTCTGGACAGTGGAACTCTACTGTAAATATGAATCAATTGCCAAGTGTCTAAAATCTGATCCTATGACCACTGGGCTGCTGCCACAGTTGTAAGTGTGAAAAATAGGGATAAGTCACTTTTTTTCAGTGTGTAAGGATTGTCTCTCCTTACAACTTAAGGAAGTAAAAACTCTTGAAATGTGGTTGTTCAAAAGGATCCTTTTATTAAGCAGAAGTGATAGCCACCCAGTTAGAGCAAGATCTGAATACCCTTACACAAGACAAGTAGGATTAAAGCAGTAGAGACCCCTCCCTTTAAGTCAGAATGCAGATTTTAGCCAATACACAAGTGTGAAGATGCTTTCTTTCCTAGTTTCCCTGAGAACTCGAGCAACCATGCATTCACACTGTTATCCTTTAAAGTGAAACAACCCACATGGCTATTATAAAAATTCCTCCAGGTAAAGAGGATCTCTATATCCTTTGGTGCCAGGATATAGGTTGTAAAATATCTGTTGACACAGGCAATGCTAGTAAATCGTATCCAAGTCTCCCCCATCCTCCAATTGAATGGCAGTATCACTTTTAGGGATCTCACACAGTGGTGTTGTAACTTTGAATGGTCACTAAGTGGAAGACTGTAAATCAAGGACTACCTGTATAGAAAAAAAAAAAAGAACAGATCCATATATGGTTTGGTTCTACTTTTAAGGGTATTTTTAATATTCCATCATATATTAATTATCAAATTAATGTAATGAATGATTAATTAATCATTCTTTACCATGTGCTTATGACCACGATGCATGTCTGTTGAGAACTGACACAGGAAATAGACTTTTGGTGCAAAAAACTAAAAAAAAGTTTGGTTAGGACAACATAAGAGATAATTAATATGTTTTCCTTTTTCACGCCCATGAGGTAATCTAGTTAGAACATAGACTAATAGGGTTGGAAGGGACCTTGGAGATCTTCTAGTCCAACCCCTTGCTCAAGCAGGAGACCCTATACCATTCCAGACAAATGGTTGTCTGGTCTCTTCTTAAAAACTTCCCGTGATGGAGCACCCACAACTTCTGGAGGCAAACCATTTGTCAGGCCTGGAAGCCATCTTTTCTGTTGGATTTTCAGACCTGCCACATTTACTGCTGTGAGAAACTGGGAGGGGGGTTTGTATGGAGCCAGGGTGATATATAGTCATAATAACTTACGGGACCGCCTAGTCATAATCACTTACGGGACCGCCTTCTGCCACCGATTGCCTCCCACCGGCCGGTTCGCTCCCACAGAGAGGGCCTCCTCGGGGTGCCGTCAGCCAGACAATGCTGGCTGGCGACCCCCAGGAGGAGAGCCTTCTCTGTGGTGGCGCCCACCCTCTGGAATGAACTACCCCCAGAGATACGAGTAATTCCAGACCTCCGGACTTTTCGTCGGGCCCTAAAAACCCATCTTTTTCAATTAGCCGGGCTGGCTTGATTTTATCCTGTTTTTATAATTATACTGATTTAAATTTTAAATTTAGAATTCGTAAATACCTTTTAATTATACAAGCAACGAACAAACAAACAAACAAACAAAGGAATGAATGAATGAATGAATGAATGAATGAATAAATGACATTCCTTTCTCAGAGAGTCAAGGGCATATTGCCCTGAAACTGGGAGGCATCTCCAGTTGGGATGGTGCTTTGATTGGACCATGTGATAGACTTGTGGGTGCTGGGCAGGGACTTGGACTTTTTTTTGGATGGGGAAAACCTGGAAGCTTTCAGATTCGGGTTTTCCCAGATGTGCCAATATGACATCTCTAATGAAATGGAACTTTGAGGAACTTCAAGCCTTGGAATCTTATTTCCTTGGGGGTGTTACTTGGAACCCTGACATTATTCCACTGATTATTCTCACTGTCAAGAAATTTCTCCTTGGTTCTAGATTGGATCTCTCTTCTGATCTCTCCAGAAATTGTGGGTGGTCCATCACTGGAAGACTTCAAGAAGAGACCCGACAGCCATTTGTCTGGAATGTTATAGGATCTCCTTCTCTAGCAGTCCCTTCCAAGTCCTTTCCAGCTCCGTTATTCTATATCCTATAGTTCCAAAGTGTTTCATCAACATAATTACAAAAAGGCAAGTGCAGCTATTCTGCCAGCCAATTTAAATAGGGTATATGGCTACAGATCCTAAATATAGACTCTATTATTCAATGATGAGGTATTAATTTATTGATGCTAATGCTTTAGGCCACATCCCAACCAAAATAGCTTTTAAAAGGCTGTGTGGATCAGCAATTTGAAAGGAATGGGAAAAGAAAAGTAATACACGCATGCAATACGCCTAAAGAATTACAAAAAAAAAAAAAAAAGAAAGAAAGAAACTATTAAAGACTGCAACCCTTGCTCCTCTCTAAAAGTAAAGAGAATTGTATAAATTAACCTCCATAAATATGTCCCCTCCAGTTACAACGGGATTACATCTCTAAGAATTCGGAAATTGTTTACGTACCGACACATTTGTTAGGAACATTAAGACCCCACCTGGAATACTGCAACCAATTTTGGTCACCATACTACAAAAATAGATGTTAAGACTTTGGAAAAAGTTCAGAGAAGAGCGACTCAGATGATCAGAGGCCTGGAGACTAAAAAATACGAAGAACGGCTGCAGGATTTGGGTTTGGCTAGTCTAAAGAAAAGAAGAATTAGGGCAGAGGTGGGTTCCAGCAGGTTCTGACCAGTTCTGGAGAACCAGTAGTGGAAATTTTCAGTAGTTCGGAGAACCGGTAGTAAAAATTCTGACTGGCTCCGCCCCCATCTATTCTCTGCCTCACAAGTCCCACCTGATTGGGAGGAAATGAGGATTTTACAGTATCCTTCCCTGGAGTGGGGTGGGAATGGAGATTTTACAGTATCCTTCCCTGGAGTGGGGTGGGAATGGAGATTTTACAGTATTCTTCCCCTGCCATGCCCACCAAGCCACGTCCACCAAGCCACACCCCCAGAACCAGTAGTAAAAAAAATTGAAACCCACCACTAAATTAGGGGTGACATGATAGCAGTATTCCAGAATTTGAGGGGGTGCCACAGAGAAAAGGGGGTCAAATTATTTTCCAAAGCACCAAAAGTCAGGACAAGAAACAATATAGAGACTAATCAATGAGTGAAGCAAACTGGAATTAAGGAGAAACTTCCTAACAGTGAAGACAATTAACCAATAGACAGCCACTTATCTGAAATAGTATAGGTTCTCCTGCTTGAGCAGGGGGCTGGACTAGAAGACCTCCAAGGTCCCTTCCAGATTCGATTCTATTCTATTCTATTCTATTCTATTCTATTCTATTCTATTCTATTCCATTCCATTCCATTCCATTCCATTCCATTCCATTCCATTCCATTCTATTCTTGAATAAAAGACATGGCAGATCACACAAGGAAAAGTAGCAGTACTCATACCCATTCCATAATAAATAAAATATCATTACAATGTTTGTAACTAGAGGGGGTTCATTTGTAACTGTAACCTGCTTTGCTAAACTTAACTTAAAAAACAAAACCAAAAACTTTTATATATTTTGTGTAAAAGGTAGGACTTCGTTTTACAAAAAAAAAAAGAGGGGGGAAAAAGCTTTGCATTTTTTCCCGAAGCTGCTCTGTTTTACCACTAGAATACTTTAGAATTGGGCAGTATTAAAAAAATATTGATTAATCCTTTACAGTGACCCATTGAAATAAGCACTGGATGCCATCCAGAACTCTTAACAATGCTGACATTATTGGTTGATGCTAGCTGATTTAATGAGTGCGATCGTTCCACGAGAACTCTGGCAAGAACGGATCAGAAATAGGTAGGGAATTCAGAATAAGGAAGTAAATACCCTGACCTGCTAAGTGCTCAAGTATTCAAAACGATGACGAGGCGATGCTTCCCTCTTTCTTGGGGATTCAGAATTGCGCCTTTTATCTCTGTTCTGCACAATGTTGGATTGTTTGAAATTAGTGCTGGTCTGAACTTATTTTTTTCTCCTCACCCAATTATTCTCAGTATTATTCTCATTACAATTGATGGGTAAAGAATGCTTTGGACATGTTTTTTTTTTTCAAACTAATATAAAAAAGTTGGCAAAAACTCATGGATTTTAGCATTTAGTTTATGAAGTTATGTAAAAGGGCATCGGGCAAGAAAAAAATAATAATAATCAGGATCTCCCATTCATTTCCAGTTAAGAAGATTTATTGCTCAAGCCAATACACAAGACTCTAGTCCACTGATGGTCAGCACTAATTTGGTGCTAGATAACAGTGAATGTCAGTTGTTGTAGCATCTAACAACCTTGGTGGATCTCAAAAAGCTTAGAAAAGGGCAACGACAAACTTTATCTTGTTTTCAAGAAAGCTACATGGAATCCCCAATAACGGATGTTGACTTAAAAAAAAGAGAGAGAGAGAACATAACACTTGACTATATTTGTTACAGAAAGGTGTAAGTCTGTACTCTATACTTAGGATAAAATGTTAGGTTTTTCAGGATTTCTACTTCTAAGAGTACAGTAATTGCTTTGGCTTATGTCTTCAGGATCTCAAGAACTATTAGGAATACCTATAGAATTAAAGATATTCCTGGGTTATGTTGGACAGCATTCAGTTCACTAGGAAATGCACTATCTTATGGGGGACGTGGTGGTTCAGTGGCTAAGACGCTGAGCTTGTCAATCAGAAAGGTTGGCAGTTCAGCGGTTCGAATCCCTTGTGCTGTGTAACAGGGTGAGCTCCAGTTATTTGTCCCAGCTTCTGCCAACTTAGCAGTTCGAAAGCACATAAAAAATGCAAGTTGAAAAATAGGGGCCACTTTTGGTGGGAAGGTAACAGTGTTCTGTGCGCCTTCGATGTTGAGTCATGCCGGCCACATGACCACAGAGTTGTCATCAGACAGCACTGGCTCTTCGGCTTTGAAACGGAGATGAGCACCCCTCCCTAGAGTCGGGAACGACTAGCACATATATGCGAGAGAAACCTTTATCTTTACCTTTTATGCGATGCGCTGTCTTCTTTGGATTGCAGAAATGTGTTCCTCTCATTATCATTGCTAGTGTTTGCAGTCCAGAAGCCTGGGGGATTATGGCCGCTCACATGGGTGTCCAGAAGAAGCCAAGATTTTGCCCCCAAAAGACTAAAGGTTTGCTGTGATCTCATGAGGCAGATCCTGTTGTTTATCTTGTCGTGCAGTGTGTCATCACACAAGTAGATAAATAATTTGTAATTTGCATCATGCCATAGTTTGTATGTCCTTGTTTGCATCAATGAAAATCCTATTTTTCAGAGTAACCCATGAACCTGAGGTAGACTCAAATTTGGATCTCCCTAGCACCCGTCCAATCCCATTTTTTAAAAATATTAATGAATGCACTTGATTGTAAACAGCAGGCATCTATGTTTTAATTAACATCAATTTAGTGCTTCCGTTTTGGAATGTATGCATGGCTATTTCAATCAGAGGTATCGTACATACTGGGATTTGATCTTCCTATTGTCTTCCTATTGTAGGGGATGTGGTGGCTGAATGGCTAAGACGCTTAGCTTGTTGATCAAAAGGTTGGCAGTTCAGCGGTTCAAATCCCTAGCACTGCGTAACGGATTGAGCTCCTGTTCCTTGTCCCAGCTTCTGCCAACCTAGCAGTTTGAAATCAGGTAAAAAATGCAAGTAGAAAAATAGGGACCACCTTTGGTGGGAAAGTAACAGTGTTCCGTGTGCCTTTGGCATTGAGTCATGCTGGCCACATGACCACGGAGGCATCTTTGGACAGCACTGGCTCTTCAGCTTTGAAACGGAGATGAGCACCGCCCCCTAGAGTCAGGATCGACTAGCACATATGTGCGAGAGGAACCTTTACCTTTACATTATTGTATTTGTGCTGTAATATTTTCACTGGGGTGCCAAACAGATTCTTTAGAGTAGTTTTTTTTCTTCATGATGTCAGTGAGACACAGACCTGAGAAAACTAAAGGATCTCTGATAGTTTGCCCATTCATTGCTATTTCATGATAAAATGCAAATATCCTACAATGCTAGTAGAAGTAAGGCTTGTTTTAGTCTGGTGGAAATTCACAGGCATTTTAAAAACACATTTAGAGAATCTCTGGCACGAGGGCCACCGGAGCCTGAGGAGGCCATTTTTGCCCTCATGGAGGTTTGAGGAAAGCCGTCTCCCCCCGCCGTGGTGCAGGAGGCCGACTAGGCCACACCCACCATGCTCACTCTGGATTCTTCGAAAATAATATTAAAATGTCAGGTTGTGGTGGTTTTTAACTATTTAATCCAAGGGTGATCTTCAAAAAGATTAGCAAGGGGTTCTCTGCCCAGTTGCTGGGTGGGCGTGGCCATGGTGGGTGTGGCCTAGTCATCCTCCTGCACCATGGCAGGGGGGCATTTTTGCCCTCCCCGGCTCTGGAGGCTTTCCGCGAGCTTCCAGGAGGGCGAAAATGGCCTTCCCAGGCTCTGGAGGTCCTCCGGGGGCCGGAAATGGGCACATTTCAGGATTTCTGGCAGGCCCCTTTTCCACCTTCCCCAAGCCTCCGTGAACGCCCTGCACTTACTTGCATCAAAAATGGGAACTCCTTGGAGGGGCAGGGCAGGCGGTGCCAGCCAGGTGTGGGAAGTGGGTGTTCTCCGAACTGCACAGAATTTTAGTTAGAGGTTCTCCCGAACCCCTGCAAACCCCCAGCAGCCCACCCCTGATTTCACCATGTCTGATTCTTGGTGACTTTATAGGCACATGCTCTCCAGGCTACCCAGTAAAACACAGCTTCGTTCAATTGTTGCATGTTCGACGTGGCACCAGATTAGATGTTATCAAGCCAGCGTGTTCTTTGCTTGCCTCTTCTTCTTTCTCTACTTACTATTCCTATCAACATTTCCTTCTCCAATGAATATACACACCTCACACGGCCAAAGTAAATCAGACGTGATATTAGCTTCTTGTTTATGTGTCTGGTTTTATATGATTTTACACCTCTCTGTTAGTTACTCCGGCTGTCCATGGTATATTCAGTAATTTATGCCACCCCACAGTTCGCAGGCGTCAATTCTTCTTCGATCAGCCATTCTTAGTATCCAACTCTCCCACCCATACATCATTATAGGGAAGACTCTTGCTTTAACTAGCCTGACTTTTTTTTTTTTTGCGTTTATATCAATATCTCTGCTTTTCCAGTTCTTATTCATGTTAACCATTGCAGATGCAGCAGGGGTGGAATTCAAATTTTTTCCTTACCGGTTCTGTGGGCGTGGCTTGGTGGGTGTGGCAGGGGAAGGATACTGCAAAATCCCCATTCCCTCCCCATTCCTGGGGAAAAGATATTGCAAAATCTCCATTCCCACCCCACTCTGGGGCCAGCCAGAGGTGGTACATATTTGCCGGTTCTACTACTCAAAATTTCCACTGCCGATTCTCCAAACTGTTCAAAATTTGCGCTACCAGTTCTCCAGAACCTGCTGAATTTCACCCCTGAGATGCAGGTCTTCAACATTTCAGATGTTAAAATCAGGAATTGTTCATTTAGTTTCAGGAGTTGGTGGCAGAGTGGAGATTTTCTTTCTCAAACAGAAATCAAAGCAAGACGTTGTTCCTGCAGATTGAAACAATATGGTAGTGTACTTTTTATTCTGTGCAATTTTCTGTTCTGTGGAAATGGGCTGGGCTGAACCAGCTGACCTTGGGTAAGAGTTCTAGGATGTCCATGCTTGCCCTAAATCAGGAATAATCTTTGGCAGCATCTTTTTCAATAAAAATATTAATTGTTGGCATCAGAAAAGCTTCTTCCTTCGAATAAAATAAGTTCATTCGAAAAAGTGCTACTAGGCTTATCTCTGAAAGCTGTGGGTGCTATATCATTGGAGGTTTTCAAGAAGAGACTGAATGGACATTTGTCTGAATTGGAATAGGGTCTCCTGCTTGAGGAGGAGGTTGGACTAGAAGATCTCCAAGGTCCCTTCCGAGCTTATTATCCTATGTTCTTGTCTTTTTCTGATTTCCCCCCCCACCATAGACTGACATGGCTCTTCTCCTATGAAAAATGGATGGATGTAAACTAATCAAGTAGAGATCCAACCTAGAACTAAGGAGAAATTTCCTGACAGAACAAATAATCAGTGGAAGGGTTTGCTCCCAGAAGGTGCTCCAACTCTGGAGGTTTTTAAGAAGAGATTTCATAGATTAACAGAGTTGGAAGGGACCTTGGAGGTCATCTAGTCCAATCCTCCACCCAAGCAGGAGACCCTACATCATCCTGGAGAAATGGCAGTCCAATCTCCTCTTGAAAGCTTCCAGTGATTAAGCTCCCACAACTTCTGAAGGCAACTTCTGTTCCATTGGTTGATTGTTTTCACTGTCAGAACATTTCTCCTTATTTCCAGGTTGAATCTCTCCTTGCACAGTTTCCATCCATTATTTCTAGTCCGGCCTTCGGGTTCCTTGGAGAATAGCTTGACCCCCTCCTCTCTGTGGCAGCCCCTCAAGTATTGGAAGATTGCTATCCTGTCTCCCTGGTCCTTCTCTTCATTAGACTAGCCAGGCCCAGTTCCTGCAACTGTTCATCATATGTTTTAGCCTCCAGTCCCCTAATCATCCTGGTTGCTCTCCTCTGCACTTTTTATACAGTCTCAACATCTTTTTTTTTTTATAGTGTGGACAACCAAATGATTGGACAACCATTTGTCTAAAATGGTAGAGTCTTTCCTGGTTGAGCAAGAAGTTGGAGTAGATAGAAGATCTCCAAGGTCCCTTCCAACTATTTCAACTAGTACATTCACTGTTTGTTGAAACAATCCTCTTCCCATCCTCCCCATCTCATCCACATTAACCTCTACTTAGGGTTGTTTTGGATGGGATGATTGCACGTTCATTAAATTAGCATGTTTATAGCATTTCTGTACCGCCTGTCTTCAGGAGAGAGCTGCCCCTCCTTGCATCATAAAGTTCTGGAGCCCGCCTATGTTTGTAAGCAAGGTTGGAGTAGATAGAAGACCTCCAAGACCCCTTCCAACTATTCCAACTACCCTGTTTCCCCCAAAATAAGACATCCACTGATAATAAGC
>WNWU01000025.1:12240117-12254729 GCA_012654045.1 Ptyas mucosa
ATAGAATAGAATAGAATAGAATAGAATAGAATAGAATAGAATAGAATGCTTTATTGGCCAAGTGTGATTGGACATAGAAGGAATTTGTCTTTGGTGCATATGCTTTCAGTGTACTTAAAAAGACAAGATACATTCATCAAGAATCATAAGGTACAACACTTAATGATAGCCATAGGGTACAAATAAGCAATCAAATCATACTAGGAAACAATCAATATCAATATAAATCATAAGGATAGAAGGAACAAAGTTACAGTCATGCAGTTATAATTGGGAGGAGATGGGTGGTAGGAACGATGAGAAGACTAATAGTAATAGTAATGCAGCCTTAGTGAATAGTTTGACAGTGTTGCGGGAATTATTTGTTTAGCAGAGTGATGCCGTTCTGGAAAAAAACTGTCCTTGTGTCTAGTTGTCTTGGTGTGCAGTACTCTATAGCATCGTTTTGAGGGTAGGAGTTGAAACAATTTATGTCCAGGATGTGAGGGGTCTGTAGATACTTTCACAGCTCTCTTTTTGACTGGTGCAGTATACAGGTCCTCAATGGAAGTCAGGTTGCTAGCCATTGTTTTTTCTGCAGTTCTAATTCTCCTCTGAAATCTGTGTCTGTCTTGTTGGGTTGCAGAGCCAAACCAGACAGTTATAGAAGTGCAGATGACAGACTCAATAATTCCTCTGTAGAACTGGATCAGCAGCTCCTTGGGCAGTTTGAGCTTCCTGAGTTGTCGCAGAAAGAACATTCTTCGCTGTGCTTTTTTGATGACGTTTTTGATGTTAGGGATCCATTTTAGGTCTCAACATATGATAGAACCTAGTAATTTGAAGGTCTCTACTGTTGATACTGTGTCATCTAGCATTGTTGTCTTTCATCTTCCAAGAGCGATGACAAAAGAGGAGAAATTAGGCTGACAAGTAGAAGTGTTTAAAATAATAATGCTTTAATTATTATGCTCTTGAATGTGAAGAAAAAAAACATGGCTGAGCTGATTTGGACACTATCTTTGGGCTGATCCAACCATCATGTGGAACAAAACAACCTCATATTAATTCTCATATTGCCATTTGCCTTGAGTAGTTATCTCCAGAGGAATTTGGCTTCAGATAATGGGTTTAAATTAGATAAGCCTTCAGATCATGGAATTCTGTAGTGCCTGCATTTCAATTAATGTTCTACTCTTGATAGCATTAAACTTTATAGCTTTGAAATTCACAATGAGATTATATATTGATTACTTGGGACTGTTATTAAATTTCAGCCAAACACTCTCTGACAACGTTTTAACAAACATTAATCATGGGGACTTTTGATCAAACCGTAAAAGATGTATCAGCATATCCTTTTTAGTTGTTAAGAAGGTGAAGTGTCAGAAGCGTTTAACATATGAAGCTGCTGGGTAAGTAGTTTGAATTTTAGCTCGTCCTGAGCAGCTTTTACTAATGAAAATTGAAGATCTTTTTATTTTAAAAAAAGGATGTTAAAAAAGAAAGGGAATAGTGTGGTAGGTTTAGCAGAACCATCTGCACTCAAGAGGACATATTGCAATCCATTGTTACCTCATGAATCCCTTCTTGTCCACTTTGGAGGATCAATTTCCAACCAACCAATCTAACAATCAGATCTGAGCTGGAAGGGGCCTCGAGAGTCTTCTAGACCAACCCCCTGCTCAAGCAGGAGACTTTGTACCATTTCAGACAAGTGGCTGTCCAGTCTTTTCTTCTTCTTCTTCTTCTTTCATGTTTTATTTGTTTTATTTATAGGGTCTCCTGCTTGGGCGGGGGTTGGACTAGATTACCTACAAGGTCCCTTCCAACTCTTTTAATCCAACATTCAATTTCCATCAAACAGTGTGTGATCTGGGATACAGTTATTTTTGAACAATCATAATCCACATGTTTGTTGTAGTATTCATCACCATATTATTAATAAAATTAATAATATAATAATGATAAGACTTAACATCATCTTTTTAAACAACTTTCATGTTAACATTTCCTCTTTTTATATCTCCTCCTTTCTAACTTCTGTTTCTATTGTCTAGCCATTTGTAGGAAGTTAGCACCCACCCCTTTCCTGGAAGAATGAAATGTTTTAGGAAATGTTAAAAAGGCAGAATATTATGTTTCCCTAGTTGAGAAATGGAAAAACATGTTTTAAAGACAAAGCAACTCCCACCTTCCTGCCTCCCCCCCTTTGTTAATGGGCCAGAGACAGAAACTCAATCTTTGACAATAGGATCCATCTGCAACACAATAGCAACAGAAACTAACACAATGGGACCCATCTAGGATAGAAACTCACCACATGGCACCTGGGAAGATTACATCAACCAGCAGGGCTAGCTAAGACCCCCACCCCCTAGGAGTCTGACAACCAATTGGGATACTCTTTCTGGGCCCCAGGTAGTTCAAAGCCAGAGAAAGCATAAAACCCGGGGACTCACTGTATCTCGCCCCTTTTTCTGTTCAGGAACTCAAGCCATGTGATCCTGTCCACCATTAAACCATCTTTCCAAATAGTCTCCATGTTTCCAGTATCTTTTTCCCACTTGGAGCAGAACCCAGAAGGATATTTCTTCCAACAATTAATAGAATATATCCCATATGAAAAAATATTCAGTTTCTTCTTTATCCTTAATAGCAAGTGTTAATCTATCCATTTCTGCACATTCTAATATTTTCTTCATTACATTCCCCTCAGACAGAATCTCATCATTTTTCCATTGTTGTGCAAATACAATTCTAGTTGCAGTTAATATATGCAAGAACAGATATACAATCTTTTTTATCATATTTGTCCAGTCTTTTCTTAAAAGCCTCCAGTGATGGATACCAACAACTTCTGAAGACAAGCTTCCTCTTAACCCCCATTTGTTACTTTTCTTCTGTATGTGGCCTTTATCGTGCCATTCAGTTACACCTTTACAAGCCAATTTAACAGAATAACAGAGTTGGGAGGGACTTTAGCAGCCTTCTAGTCCAACTCCCTACTCAAGCAAGAAACCCTACACTCTTTCAGACAAACAGTTGTCCAGTCTCTTCTTGAAAACCTTCAGTGTTGGAGCACCCACAACTTTTGAAGGCAAGGTCATCCTGCTGCTTAATTGTTCTTACTGTTAGGATTCTCACTGTTAGGAATCAATGCTTCAGTATTAAAGCTAAGGAACTGGAGGAGAAAAAAGTGACAAAACCTGGAAGCAGAGTTAAAAGAGGGATCAGCCGAAAATTGTTACAGTCCAAATTCCCTTGAATTACATGGACTCTTATCTAACTCCAAGCAGGTCCTGTTAGTTGAGAGATGATTCAAACATAGGCTGTTTGGCAATAAATCAGTTTAATTGGACCTTCACTTTGGACCTGATTTTCTATGTCTGATAGATTGTATCTCAATTATGCTAAAAATTATTTCCAACATAGTTCATATCTCCCACACTTCACTAGAAGCAATATTTTATTGTTCATTGAAGTGTAGTAGGGTGGTAGAAGGCAAATAATTTGAGCAGGAAAAAAAAACATCAGAAAGTTTAAAGGGATTGCTCTTAAAAATAAAGTTGCATGCATTAATTAACAAAGTATGTTAGCAGAGGTCTTGGATCATCTTTTTATCTATCTATCTATCTATCTATCTATCTATCCATCCATCCATCCATCCATCCAACCATCTATCCATCCATGAGAGCCAATGTGATGAAGCAGTTAAGCTGTCACATTAGGTACTGGGAGAATCAGGATCCAATTCTTCCTTAGGCACATAAACCAAGTTGGGGATTTTGGGCAAGTCACTTTCTCTGCATCATAGACTTTGAAATTAACTGGCCAAGCATGGTTGCCTCAATGAAGAGGTCTTACTTCTCCAGTAAACTGATTCAGACCGATAGTATATTCTGTCTTTCTAAGACATTGTTGGTCCGTTTGTCTGAGAGAGAGAGAGAGAGAGAGAGAGAGAGAGAGAGAGAGAGAGAGAGAGGTTGGTGGATGGATGGATGGAGAGAGAGAGAGATGTATTAGAACTGTCTGTCTATCTATCTTATCTCTCTATCTCTCTATCTATCTTCTATCTCTTATCTTCTTCTAGCAGAGAGAAGTTTGAAAATCAAGTACTAAGATATTTGGACTTCTTTAATAAGATTGTCCTTAAAGACTTATTAACTTGGTTCATATGTTGCATTAAGCAAAGCTTTATTGCCATTAAATCCTTGATTAATTCAGAGAACAAGTTGTGATATTTCTTATCACAATAAGTCCACATATCCATAATACGATTGTGCGACTTCCCATGAATCTCTTGGCTAGGGTTGGTCTGAGGGCCTCAGAAAAAGCCAAAACAAATATCTCTGTCTTGTTCAGAACAAGATATAGCTCGGGCCTTGGAGATTGTCCTGAAGGAAACTCTGTATGGATTAACTCTCAGGCACAGAACTGTTTGAATATTTCTCTATGCCACATTGGAAGTTTAGAAGGGCTGCAAAGGACCAAGATGCATTTTGGTTTAGACAGACAGACAGACCAACCGCCTGAATGCCCGTCCACCTGCCCAAGTGTGATTGGACACACAAGGAATTTGTCTTGGTGCATATGCTCTCAGTGTACATAAAAGAAAAGATATGTTCATCAAGAATCATAAGGTACAACACTTAATGATAGTCATAGGTTACAAATAAGCAATCAGGAAACAATATCAATATAAATCGTAAGGATACCAGCAACAAGGTTACATTCATACAGTCATAAGTGGGAGGAGATGGGTGATGGGAATGACGAAAAGATGAGAAGATTAATAGTAGTGCAGACTCAGTAAATAGACAGTATTAGTCATTGTTAGTTTGACAGTGTTGAGGGAATTTATTTAGCAGAGTGACGGTGTTCAGGAAAAAACCTATTCTTGTGTCTAGTTGTTCTGGGGGTGCAGTGCTCTATAGTGTCATTTTGAGGGTAGGAATTGAAACAGTTTATGTCCAGGATGCGAGGGGTCTGTAGATATTTTCACAGCCCTCTTTTTGACTTGTGCAGTATACAGGTCCTCCATGGAAGGCAGGTTGGCAATTGTTTTTTCCACCGTTCTAATTATCCTCTGAAGTCTGTGTCTGTCTTGTTGGGTTGCAGAACCAATCCAACTTACATATTTACTTACTTATTTACAATAATACAATTTGTATATGTACAATAATACAACTTACGTATTTACAACTATAAAGTTGTAAATACAAAGAGCCAGTGCCTCAGTTTCTGGGATGGGGATGGCTGAGAAACTGCAGAGCAGAAGGAAACATTTTCTAAGATTTCACCAAAGCACAGAGATATTTTCTCATGTTGGGATCCATGGAAAGGAGGTGCTGATCGCTTTTCCTGAACTGATGTGGCCTCACTTCTTCAGAGCTCTGCTGAACTCTTTACCCTGGGGTTGTGATACCACTACTGTTTCTTTCTGTGCCAATGCAGCTGACTGCCAGCAAGCAAATTAAGCAGGCTGTAAATCTGCCAGATCCCAGAAATCAGCAAGCTCAGGCTTTATTCCAAGCTAGCTGGAGTAAAACAGCAAAACCCCTTTGAGGATGGACAGGACACAGGGTTTGGGAGTGATCAGTCAGGTGAAAATCTGAAGCAGCAGCGAGGGACAAGGTCAGAGGATAATCAAGGTCTCAAACATGGCATCACAAGAGCTGAGGTTTCCATCAGTTGTTCTCAGCACACTCCAAAGAGATTATACTATCCTAAATAAGCCACAGGAAGCTTCAACTTGTGCACAAATCTGTATTTGCAGATTTGCTCTACTGCGAAGCACTCGTGGTTTTTAGCTAATCTCTCAGACTTTTTTCAGATTTTGACCCTGGATCTTCATTTAAAGTCCTCTGCCTAGGGCTAAGTGTAATGGTGTGGTTAAGGGGAGCTCAATGGCTAAGATGCTGAGCTGGTGGATTGAAAGGTCGGCAGTTCAGTGGTTCGAATCCCTAGTGCTGCGTAACAGGGTGAGCTCCTGTTACTTGTCCCAGCTTCTGCCAACCTAGCAGTTCGAAAGCAGGTAAAAAATGCAAGTAGAAAAATAGGGACCACCTTTGGTGGGAAGGGAACAGCGTTCCGTGCGCCTTTGGCGTTGAGTCATGCTGGCCACATGACCATGGAGATGTCTTCAGACAGTGCTGGCTCTTCGGCTTTGAAATGGAGATGAGCACCGCCCCCTAGAGGCAAGGAGAACCTTTACCTTTAAGGGATCATGAGAACATGGTGGCATTTTTGGGGGGGGGGTGGAATCAGGTGAACTTTTAGGATGCATAAATTTATGTGTATCGCTTTGGCTTCTGGAGCAAAGTCAGGATAAACACTTCCATATGGGTGGTTGGATAGACCAACCAATAAATGGAACTTTTGGATGGCCATTTTAATTGATGTCATCGTTTATGGATCATTTTGCTTGTTGAATGAATGCCTCTTAAGTTTTGATCCAGAAAATATTAGCAAAATATATAAATGAACATGTAGAGCTCTGGTTTATAATAATGAAAATATTGCATAGATTTTTGAGAGAGAGAGAAACAGAGAGAAAGAGAGAGAGAGAGAGGGAGAGGGAGAGAGAAAAAGAAAGAGAGAATGAAAGAGAGAGCGAGAAAGAGGAGGAGAGAGAGAGAGATAGAATATGATCAGGAAAACTTGCTTGACTATAAATCTCCTGAGTCATTTAGAAAAGGCAATTTTCAGTAAGTAACATGAAAGAGTTTCCCCCTAATTATGATCACGAGAACAAAATGCTGGAACATTCATGCTTCATGTATTTCATAAAAGATGATAATCAACTCTACCCCTTTGACCTTATTAATGCTCTGTAATTTGATTTGCTGACAATTTGCTCTCTCTCTCTCTCTCTCTTTTTTTTTTTTGCCTTTCCACCATCTCAGTCTGTAGAACTTTGGAAGGAAGACGCCACCTGACAATCAATCTTGACATAGACAAGTATTGAAAGAGTCAAGAAATACTTGACATGATAATTTAGACACCTTGTTCTGTTATAAAAAAAAAAATGACTTCGGAGTGACACAACGCAGAATCCCATTGTAATAACGAGGGTTAAAGAATGAAAAGGGGGAAGGAACAGTTTATTATGCTAGGAAAAGTAGTATTTTCCCCCTCTTTACATTAATTTTCTACCTATTACTTCATGACACGTAGACAACTTCCTTTCGGTTAAGGATGAAAACCGTCTACTAAAGTATACCAGGGAAAGAAAAAAAAGTTTTTTTCCCCCCTTGGCAAAGATATAAAGCTCTGCTGATTTATTACTTCTAGAAATTGATAAGGGATTTGGAAGTACGCGCCCTAAGAAAAATGCTCACCCCAGCCTTCATAGCTTTTACAGAACAAATTGGGCTATGGGCTATTAGACCTTTGTGCTACAAATTATCTGCTTTCCAAAAGAAGTGCTGCAGGTATGCTACTATCTGTTATAAGTTCTCAACCTGGGATCATAAAACACCTTTCCCCCCCTTGTTTGATGATAGTTTGGGCCCACAGAGTTGGTAAGTGGTGTGGAGTTTTGATGCGTTAGAAAGGGTAAGCTGCCTGTTAACATTTCCTTTGGGGTTGATTTTCAACTGGTATCTTATGCTGTACTTCCCTGCTCTGTCTCTGTGAACGTGCGTCCATGCACACACACTCCTGTTAATTTGGGTTTTAGAAACTGCTTGGATAAATAAATCCCTGCAATTTTCTTGGCAATATATTCCGAAATGGTTTGTCATTGCATTTCTTTCTTCCTGGGGCCGAAGGAGAGCGTCTGGCCCAAAGTCACCCAGCTGGCTTTGTGCATGTTGTGGTGGTCAGCGGAGCTGGTAGCAGAGTCGGACAGTGAGGAGGTTGGGGAGGAACATGGGCCAGTCCTGCGGGCTGGGGAAAGCTTGGACGTGGGCTCTGCATCGGAGGCAGAGAGGGAGCTAGACAGCAGCGAGGCAGAGGAACAGCTGGAGCCCGTTCCCAGTGCGCGCATGCGCAGAGCTGCCAGAAGACAAGAACAACTAAGAAAGCAGGATCAATTCGGGAGTAAAGCCATAAGGTGATTGGGCCCTCCCATAGGAAACAAAAGAGGAACAAACAGGGAGTTGGCTTTTGCAGGAAACAATTTAGTCGGTCGGTCGTTTCAAGAGTGAAAAGTTATGTTTGTGACTCTCAGAGATTCCGTGCCAAGTTTTGCCTTGCCCTGCATTTGGAAACTAGTTATCTGGCAGCTTTCCAAGCAAGATAAGGTGTGTTGATAAATATTCCTCTGAAAGACTGTTTGCCAGGCCTTGTTGACTGTGAATGAACGGAATTCACAGTCATGTAAATAAAAGGGGTTTTGCCAGGTCCAAGACTCAGCTTCATGCCTTTTAAGGAAGTCTAGGCCAGAACAGTGCAGATGTTCTGGTGCAACTGACCACATGGAGTTGAGAGTGGGGGGGGGGGTAGTTATACCTTCTCTTGGGCTTTGCACTTGAACTTCCTGTTCCTGTGCAAGAACATGTGTTCTATTGGCTGTTTGTCAGACTCCCGTGGGGCCGTGTTCAAATCATTGGAGTTTGTCTGAGCTAAGTTTTGGTTGACATTTCTGAGGGTAATGCAGTGAAGGGGCGTTGGACAATTTTTATTGCGGCTGAGGGCTAATCCTACCTTTGTGGGATCTTGGGTGAGGTTATTTGCTTATAGCTAGCTATCACTTTATCTCTTAAGTGCTGACATCTGCTGAGGGCTATCAAGAAATGTGGGGGCTGCTTTCCAAGAGCATTTCTCATCTAGGGAAATATAATATTCTGCCTTTTTAATATTTCTCAAAATATTTCACTCTTCTAGGAGACGGCGCCTATAGAACTGGAAGTCAAGGTGTTTCAATTTCTAGCCTTTAAATACTGCACCAAACTGGGTGTCATTTCCTGTTGTGTTACAAGCCATGTTTGTTTGTTTTTAAGTCCCTTGCCCTGAAATGGTGCGTAATAAATGCCCCCATATTTTGCAAACAAACCTATTCTTTAGCAGAGTCTGCTGCTGAGTCAGGGGTGAAATCCAGCAGGTTCTGACAGGTTCTGGAGAACTGGTAGCGGAAATTTTGAATAGTTTGGAGAACCGGCAAATACTACCTCTGGCTGGTCCCAGAGTGGGGTGGGAATGGGGATTTTGCAGTATCTTTCCCCCAGGAGTTGGGAGGGAATGGAGATTTTGCAGTATCCTTCCCCTGGAGTGGGGAGGGAATGGGGACTTTGCAGTATCCTTCCCCTGGAGTAGGGAGAGAATGGAGATTTTGCAGTATCCCTCTCCTGCCATGCCTACCAAGCCACACCCACCAAGCCACACCATGCCCACCAAGCCGTGCCCATAGAACCGGTAGTAAAAAAAATATCTAATTTTGCCACTGTCTAAGTGACCTCACGGTTACTGCTTGGTGGTGGTATCCAAACTTTCCACCGGGCTAAGTCTGACCATTATATCTCAGCTTTCTATGGCAGGACCCAGGAAATCTGTTTTGTATACATGCCAGTTTCAAAGTCCAAATCCTGAACCTCTTCCACTGGGCCACTTGGAATGATTAAAAATAAACAGGAAGTGGGGAGGGGGGAATTCCTGTGATTTGCAAAGAATTAAATTTCCGGGGTGGGGGAGGGGATAAAAAAATAAAAATAGAAGAGTATTTAGAGAGAGAATTTCTTTTTTTCCCCAGTGTGATAATCTCAAAATTGACACTCTGAGCATCCCTGCATTGCCTGGGGCTGATGGATCTGCTGTACAAAATATTTAATGTACATTCCATTGAAAGATTTGAGGATTGTTGTGAAACAGAAGAAACAATAGAGAATTTCAGAAATTAAGTGTTTCTCCTAAACTTCTTTTCACTGTTTTCATGATGATTACCCTATCACCCATCTCATAGTAGTAGTAGTAGTAGTAGTAGTAGCAGTAACAGCAGCACTTACAGCAGCAGTAACAGCAGCAGCATAGTAGTAGTGGTAATAGTAGCAGTAGTCATATTAATTACTTTACTTAGTGCATGATTGCACTTTAAATTATACAGCATATAAACTACCTTGTTTGTTCACACTTTTTTTTTCTTATCCTAAGAGCTTCAGCTGTTGATCCTTTCAGCTTCATGTTTAATGCACTGAATATTTGGATTGTTCAGGAAACAAATTCAGTGTTCCCAGCCTGAAATTTATTTGAAAGTATTCAGAGCCTCTTAGGAAAAAAAAAAGAATAAATGTATGGAAGGTAATTTAGGTGATCTTTTAATGAAAAGAAAGGAGAAAAAAAATGGCTTTTGCTTGGAACTTTTATTGATGAGACCACAACTCTGCTAAATTGTGCTTTTAATTCATGTGGCCAAGTGTACTTGAACAATGCAAGATTTCCTACGGGGCGATTCTTCAAAACACAGTTACAGGGGGAAAAAATCCCATTTGTAAGATTAAAATGATATTGGCAGTCATTTAAAATTTAAACTCAGGTAGATTATTCACGACTCATGGAAGGTAATTTCATTAGCCATTTTTCTTCAGTTAGATGGGTCTTCATTTTTTCTCTCTCTCCACCCCTCCCCTCTTACATTCATTCTCCTTTTTGAAATAATTCTATATTCCAATTCAAAATTTGTTGTCTTTAAAAGAGTATAGTGAATGGCTGAATCTTGTCAGATGCTACTTTGTTCTGTTCCTCTTTGTTTAAACACTTTGTTCCCCCAATTAATTTTAACTGTGCATTGGAATTTACACATTGTACTAATAAGACTAAAGCTGAAGTTTATAGATATGGATATGGATATGGATATGGATATGGATATGGATATGGAGCTAGCTAGCTAGCTAGCTAGCTAGCTAGATACCCTGTTTTCCCCGAAATAAGACCTCCGCTGATAATAAGCCCAATCGGGCTTTTGAGCGCATGCGTTAAAATAAGCCTCCCCCTGAAAATAAGCACCCCCAAAAAGTATTTAAACGCAGAGCTGGAAATCAGGAGAGACAGCAAGAGGAGCCCCATCTTGCTCCATGCGCCCCGAAATAATAAGACCTCCCAGAAAATAAGGCCAAGCACTTATTTCGGGTTCAAAAAAATATAAGACAGGGTCTTATAGACAGACAGACAGACAGACAGACAGATAGATATAATTATCAAGTATAACTTAAAAGAGAGGAGAGTCCCATAAGCAAGATCCTTGTACCACAGACATAATTTCTGGGATTACTGAATATGATCAATACTGCCATGGGAATCTGAGCCTTATCTGATGCCAATTTAGTATTGAATTTTAGTTGACTAGATTCCAGTGTGCAGGCTTGAGCAATAAATCTGAACAACTTAATGTATGCCCTTGATTCTTTGTGCCTGACACTTGTGTAGACTTTTCTTCTGTAGCTGCTCCTTGGCCTAAACTCTCTTAAGTGAAGAAATGATGAGACAAAAAAGAAGCAGCAATATTTAGCTATAGCACTAGCAGTTAGACTTATATACCGATTTACAGTGATTTACAGCCCTCTCTTAGTGGTTTACAGAATCAGCCTCTTGCCCCCAACAATCTGGGTTTTCATTTTACCCAGCTCGGAAGGATGGAAGGCTGAGTCAACCTTGAATTTACATCCATTTCCCTAATTATCTGTTTGAAGTGGTGTGCTTTGGGTTCTTAAGAAAAATTTAAAAATGTTGTGCTACACTTGCAAAAGTAAGGGCATCTGTTTTGCACTTCACTGCTATACTTTGTCTCCAGAATAGAAATCTGGTTTCAGTCACATGTCAAATTAACCAAGAAAGGCCATCTTCTTTCTTCTGTTCATACACTTCTATGCAAAAGCTGGGGTGAAATTCAAAAATTCCCCCTACTGGTTCTGTGGGCATGGCTTGGTGGGCGTGGCAGGGGAAGGATACTGCAAAATCCCCATTCCCTCCCCATTCCTGGGGGAAGGATATTGCAAAATCTCCATTCCCACCCCATTCCAGGGGAAGAATATTGCAAAATTCCCATTCCCTCCCCACTCCAGGGGAAGGATATTGCAAAATCTCCATTTCCACCCCATCCTGGGGCCAGCCAGAGGTGGCATTTGCCAGTTCTCCTAACTATTCAAAATTTCTGCTACCGGTTCTCCAGGACCTGTCAGAACTTGCTGAATTTCACCCCTGCACAAAAGTTACACTGAAGATTTGAATTGAAAATTATATTGCTCTCATTTGCATCCATTGCATTTTCTGGCTTGACTTTTAAAACATAAACTTTGTGAAATATGCACATTGCAGTTTTTCATTTTGTTTTTAAAGATACCTTGTGAATGCTTAAGGCAACTATTTTAAAGTTGCTATTTATTCACAGTACTCAAGGTTATACAAGTAAACACACCATGAAACTATAAAAGATGAAATAGATGAATGTAAAAACAACAACATCAAAGCATATTTGGGGCATTTTCCATTGTTTTATTCCAACTTGGTCTAATAACATTTCACTGTAAGAACTTTCATTCATTGCCTCAAATTAACTTTTGAGCCAACTTTGTTAAACTAGATTATATTATATTTTTCTTTCATGATTTTTATTCTGATTGTACCTATTCTGGTGACTGACTGGTAGAAATAGGGAGTGGTTGAGTGGAAAATTGAAGGAACCAATGCTTGTTCTTAAACATTTAATTTTAAGAAGCTCCCCTCAACTTTGGGGCAAAATATTTAATCTGTTTTATAAATATCTGCCCAGTATTTCACTTTTGAAAACAAAAAAAAGTCTACTCACATAGGATTTTTAAAGCTATTTTTAAAATTATTTTTGTTCATTGATATCTAATCAATCAATTAATCAATCATGATAGACAGATATATATAGAGAGAGAGATGAATGGAGAAAGAGAGAGAGATGGATGGAGACAGAGAGAAATAGAGATAGATCATAGATAAATGATAGATAGATAGATAGATAGATAGATAGATAGATAGATGATATAGAGAGAGATGGATGGAGAAAGGGAGAGAGATGGATGGAGAAAGAGAGAGAGAGGGATGGAGAAAGAGAAAAATAGAGATAGATGATGATGATAGATAGATAGATAGATAGATAGATAGATAGATAGAGAAAGAGAGAGATGAATGGAGATAGAAATAGAGATAGATTGAGAGAGAGAGAGCGATGGATGACAGAGAGATAGATGGATGGATGGAGAGAGAGGGAGGGAGGGATGGATAGGAAGGAAGGAAGGAAGGGAAGGGAAGGGAAGGGAAGGGAAGGAAAAATATGGATGCTTGCTGTCAAATTCCTGCAAGGAAAGTCAGTGGGAAAGCCGGCAGGAAATCCAAGGTTCCTACTGCTCCCACTGCTTTTTTGATGCTAATGGTCATACTTTTTTCTCTGTTCAGGTAAGAAAATATCCCTGAAACAATGACCCAATGGGGCACCAGTAAATAATAAAATTGGAGGCATATCAGTGGCTTTGTTTTAGACACCCCTAGTTACAACTCTCATTTGTCAATCTTATAGGCAGCGGAATGTGCCAATGGATGGAGATGGACACACCATCTGAATTGTTTTGTTCCAGTAGGATGGAGTGGTGGGGGGAAATATTGTTTTTACTGATGTAGTTTCTATACATTTTTGAATCCACATTCTACCATTTATTATCTATACACATATATTCAATGTAAAAGAGTTTAATGCCTTTACGTACCTTTACATTTGTTCTTGATTTCCTAAAGATTTTCTTTTTTTTTCTTTTATTTAAAATTTGCTAATCTAGACCGTACACTTGGAATTTCCTTCTGGACTTTCTATCCCAATTCTAATCCAACCCAATTTTGCCTAGCTATTCCTGAGATCAGGAATTGATCAAGACTTGAGTTTGCTGTTAACCCCAAAAAGAGTTTTCTCGATAGCCACCTTTCCCTTGAAAGAAATAAAACTTTTTTTTTGAAAAAAAGCTTTTTATTTTTATTTCTTATACACATATTGTAAATGTACATTCTCTTATCCATAATTGATCATATATATATATATACATTTTTTTCCTAACAAAAGCATAAAAATAAGACCTTTTAATTACATTTGGGGTTGCTCTTCTACCCTCTCTTTTCCCTCTTTTCACAACAATCTTTCTTCTTTCTTTCCCCTCCCTTCCTCCTCTCCTCTTCTACTTTCTTCCTCCTCCTCTCCTCTCCAGCTCTACTTCCCCTTCCTCTCCCCCCTCCTCCCCTCTTTCCCTCCTTTCTCACCTTCTCTCCTGCTCTTGTCCCCTATCCTTTCTTCCTCTCCTTCCCCTTTCTTCCATTCCTCTCTCTCCCACTCTCCTCTTCTATCCCTCTACTCCTCTTTCCGAAAGAAATAAAACTTGTATATAGAGTGAATTTAGCAGCTTTTCTTAATGCACAATGGGACCACCATGCCATTTTGCACAGATACAGTGAACCTTTGTAATTGGAAATCTCTTGGTTCTGGATTCTTAAATAGCGTACAGAGAATCTGTGAATTAGACTGTAAACTAATTGAATTAGTTTGTAAACTAGAAGTTGCTGAGGAGGCCAAGGTGAATATTCTTCTAACTGACCAGGGAATAGGAGATCATGATAAAAAGAAGAAAAAGAAAGAAAGAAAGAAAGAAAGAAAGAAAGAAAGAAAGAAAGAAAGAAAGAAAGAAAGA
>WNWU01000025.1:12271891-12305803 GCA_012654045.1 Ptyas mucosa
TAGAATAGAATAGAATAGAATAGAATAGAATAGAATAGAATAGAATATACATTACATGAACATGACAAAATAAATAAATAAATACATTAAAAATTATGCACAAAACAACACAGTTTTGTTCGGATGTATAAATGTACACGGCGAGAGAAACAAATCTTGCGAGTTTGCCAGACGGATGGCCCTAGGGAACAAAGCCATTAGAGAATCTTGTATTCCTGCTAGAAATACTTTGAAACCTCCTCCCAGAGGGGAGAATCAAGAATCATAAGGTACAACACTTAATGATAGTCATAGGGAACAAATAAGCAATCAAATCATACTAGGAAACAATCAATATAAATCGTAAGGATATAACAAGTTACAGTCATACAGTCATAAGTGGGAGGAGATGGGTGATAGGAATGATGAGCAGATTAATAGTAATGCAGACTTAGTGAATAGTTTGACAGTGTTGAGGGAATTATTTGTTTAGCAGAGTGATGGCGTTTAGGAAAAAAACTGTTATTGTGTCTAGTTGTTTTGGTGTGCAGTGCTCTATAGCATTGTTTTGAAGGCCTAGGCGTGACATGATAACAGTATTCTGATATTTGAGGGGCTGCCATAAAGAACAGGGGATCAACCTATTCTCCAAAGCACCAGAGGGCAGGTCAAGAAACAATGAAACTAATCAAGGAGAAAAGCAACCTGGAATTAAGGAGAAACTTCCTAACAGTGAGGACAATTAACCAGTGGAATAACTGGCCTCCAGAAGTTGTGAATTCTCCAACACTGGAGGTTTTTAAGAAGAGATTGGACATCTATTTGTCTGAAATGGTATATGGCTGTGATGGCAAACCTATGGCACGTATGCCACAGGTGGCAACCAGAGTCATATCGGTGGACACACGAGCTTTGCCCTAGCTCAGCTCCTGCTCGCATGCATGTGCCAGTCAGCTGATTTTTGGGCCTTCCGGGCCCACTAGAAGTCAGGAAACAGGCTGTTTCCGGCCTCCGGAGTGCCTTCAGGGAGGTGGGGAAGGCTATTTTCACCCTCCTCAGGCTCCTCGAAAGCCTCTGGAGCCTAGGGAGGGCAAAAAACAGCCTATCAGGCCCACCGTGCCACTGCGTGGGGAGCATGGGGGTGTCACGTGCGCATACGGGGGGGGCAGGGAGTATTGAATTATGGATGTGGGCACACACACACACGACCCCCCCCTCCCGTGCTCCCCCGGCTTTTGGCATGCGACGGCTAAAAGGTTAGCCATCACTGGTGTATGGTTTCCTGCTTGAACAGAGGGTTGGACCAGAAGACTTCCAAGGTCCCTTCCAACTCTGTTGTTACAAAGAAGAAAAAAATGTACTATCTAGAGGCTCATACTTACCCATTATAACATGATAAGAATATATTATTTTATTTTATTATTTACCTGTTGTGTTTTATACCACTGCACTCCCCAGACTCCTTGTGATTACTACAGTTTTTAACTATCCTTTTGTTTTTGTAAAATATGAAAATCCCAAGCATAACAATTTCATCAAAACTTTGTTAACCTCTGGGAGGAAAAAAAAACAAACACATTTCCAAAGCATAGCCTTTCTATAGAGCCAATTGAAAAGGGTAGGGAAAGAAATCAGATTATTTTTAGTGTAATGCTATTTTTCTTTCTTTCTTAATCTCAAACTTGACTTTGCACTCCTGTTTTTGACTCCTCTTTGAAGAGCAGGTAGACACTTATGTCCAGGAGCACCTTGACACAATTCCATCTCTTGTGTACGTTGCTTACCTAATTCACCCGACTCCCAGAATTGTGGTGCTCCTTCAGTGGAGATGTTCAGAAATCAAGAGGGCTACCAGTAGATCAGGATAATAAATCCTTCCAGCCTGATGAGTCTATGTTCGATGTTCAACTTGCATTTCTCCCCATCTATATTTTGGAAGGCTACAAAGGAACTCCATCAGTGTTGGTATGCAGCCGGTTTGTAACAGTTCGGGTGAACCGTTTGTGGTGATCGCGGGTGGGCCGTCCTATTTAGCCATGTTTTCGAGGCCGGGTGGATATGCAGAAGGTGCATGCGTGAGCAAAGCGCACACGTGGAAGGTGCATGGATGTGAAGTGAGCATGCACGTGCGCGGGGCAAACTGGTGGTAAAAATATGAGGAAACCACCTCTAAAGGCCATCCTCTTTCCTTGAAGTTCACACAAGGCTCTAGTTTAGCTAAAGTTCTGCCAGTTAACTTTTAAACAATCTTCAATAATGGGAGGAAGAAAAACAATAGGAGAAGCATTTTTTTTTTCGGTGGGTTGCCTACAACTGATGTCTTGATGCAGCTTGCCACCTGTTTGCAATCCTTCAAGACGCCACAGGCTCAGGGATGCTACATCTGGACCAAGAAGCAAATAACTTCCCTGATGGGCAAAGCCTGGGGCATTATCATCAACACCTTTGCTTGTGGCTACCCAGTGAACTGAGCTTCACGCTGGCAAGTTTTTAGGTGCACAGATGGAGCCATCCTTTTCCGGACCAGCCTAAGCTGTTGCCCAGCATGAACCCTATGAAAAAGGCAAGCCGTCATACTCTCCTTCCCTTGGATTAGAGGAATCGTTCAAATAATAAGATGTCAAGGCTTGATGTATCACTAAGTGCAGAACGCAGATAATGTTTGGTTGGATCTGAAAGAGTCCATTTGAAAGCTGATTCCAACAACATTTTGGAGTTGAGAAAATTATCTATTATCTGCCAAATGCCAGGTGCAAGATGTAAGGAATTCAGGACAGAGTTAGATTAGAATAACTTTATTGTCACTTTGAATGTACAAATATGCTGGTCTGGTTTGGCTCTGCAACCCAACAAGACAGACACAGACTTCAATGGATAATTAGAACTGCAGAAAAAAACAATTGCTACCAACCTGCCTTCCATTGAGGACCTGCATGAGTCAAAAAGAAGGCTGTGAAAATATCTACAGACCCCTTATATCCTGTACATAAATTGTTTCAACTTCTACTTTCAAAACGACGCTATAGAGCACTGCACACCAGAACAACTAGACACAAGGACAGTTTTTTCCCAAATGCCATCACTCTGCTAAACAAATAATTCCCTCAACACTGTCAAATTAACTACTAAGACTGTAGTTCTTCTCATCCTTACTAGTACCTATCTCTTCCCACTTATGGCTATATCTATGTTGCTTATATATTTACAACTTATATTGTTTTTATTGTTTCCTAGTATGATTTGATTGCTTATTAGTATCCTATGACTATCACTAAGTATTGATTCTTATGATTCCTGACAAATACATTTTGTTTTTTTCTTTATGTACACTGAGAGCATATGCACCAAAGACAAATTCCTTGTGTGTCCAATCACACTTGGTCAATAAAGAATTCTATTCTATTCTACTAATTGGCATACATTAAAATGAAATTTCATTGCATATAACTCTCAAAGGGTCTCCAATATACACTACATGAACATGACAAAATAAATAAATAAATACATTAAAAATTATGCACAAAACAACACAGTCTAGTTCGGATGTATAAATGTACATGGCGAGAGAAACAAATCTTGTGAGTTTGCCAGACGGATGGCCTAGGGAACAAAGCCATTACAGAATCTGGTATTCCTGCTAGAAATTTTTTGAAACCTCCTCCCAGAGGGGAGAAGCAGATCGTGAAGTGGGTGTGTGGAGTCTCTAACAATGATTCAAGCTCTAAACACATAGCGCTTATAAGCAGTATCCTGAATGATGGGAAGTGATCTTCCTATGATCTTCCTATGATCTTCTCAGCTGTCCTTATCACTCTCTGTAGGGACTTTCTATCTGAGGCATTGCTGCTAGCCAACCAATAGTGATGCAGTTTGTTAAAACACTCTTAATCGGGCCTCTGTAAAAAGTGGCCAGGACAGAAGGAGAAAGGTGTGCTCTCCTCATTCGATGCAGGAAATGCAGACGCTGGTTTGCAGGCTTCACTAAGGATGACATATGGAGAGACCAATTCAGATTGTTAGTTATCTGCACCCCCAGATACTTAATACTGTTGACCACTTCTACAGCTGCATCCTTGATACGGAGTGGAATTTGACCATGCTGGCTCTTTCTAAAATCTACAATGATCTCCTGAAATATACTTGTAGTACTTTTGAAGGCTCTGGTGGACTGGTGCAGTAAAAGTAACTTGATTCTAAATGTTAATAAAACAAAGTTACTTTCATTGCACCAGTCCACCAGAGCCTCCAAAAGTACTACAAGTATATTTCATGCTACCTGTACACAAGAATCTATCAATGCAAATTTCACTAGATAAGAGCAAATGTACTACGACGGGAGCTGGATTTAGGTCTTCTATGGGGATGTAGAGACTCCGAACTGATGATGCATTTGACCCTTCAATCAGGCTCAGCCCGGTCGTCTCCCATATCAAGCAAAGACATGAGTAATGGACATCTGTTATTCATTTTTTTCCTTAGGTTATGTGTTCAACGTAATGGGCGTTGTACATTTTTAAAAGAACCAAAATCAAAACAAACAAATGAACAAACAAAAAGAGATCCTATCTAGAATTATTTATTTATTTATTTATTCATTCATTCATTCATTCATTGGTTCAATTTATATGCCGCCCTTCTCCGGAGACTCAGGACGGCTTACAGTGCGTTAAGCAATAGCCTTCATACTTTTGTATATACCTGCTTAGTAGGGCTTTCGGGCCCCCCTAAGCGGTGTTCTTTTTTATACAAAGCCAGCTTATTGTCCCCACAATCCAGGTCCTCATTTTACCTACTTCAAAAGGATGGAAGGCTGAGTCAACCTTGAGCCTGATGAGATTCGAACTTGCAGTAATTGCAGGCAGCTGGTGCTAGTTAACAGCACTTTAGTCTGCTGTACCACCAAGGCTCTTAGAATGCGAAACAAATGGTGAAGAAAGATCAAGGAAGGGAAGTATAGGGCCTCCTGCTTGAGCAAGAGGTTGGTCTAGAAGACCTCCAAGTTCCCTTCAAACATTGCTTTTCTGTTATTCTGTTGTATTCCCATATTTTTTAAAACAACTTTTTATTAAGGGTTTAACAAAGGACACAAACATTAAGACAAAATACTAAACAGAAAAAAAGCAGAAAAGAGGAAAGAAAGAAAGAAAGAAAAGATCAAATGTAAATAGGAAGAAAGAGACGCGGTGGCTCAGTGGCTAAAATGTTGAGCTTGTCGATCGAAAAGTCGGCAGTTCAGTGGTTCAAATCCCTAGTGCCGCATAACGGGAGTGAGCTCCTGTGACTTGTCCCAGCTTCTGCCAACCTAGCAGTTCGAAAGCAGGTAAAAAATGCAAGTAGAAAAATAGGGACCACCTTTGGTGGGAAAGTAACAGCACTCCGTGCGCTTTGGCTTTGAGTCATGCCGGCGAAATGACCACGGAGACGTCTTCGGACAGCACTGTCTCTTTGGCTTTGAAACAGAGATGAGCACCATCCCCTAGAGTCGGGAAACACTAGCACATATGTGCGAGGGAAACCTTTACCTTTACTTTACCTTTAGATAGGAAGAATAAAAATAAATTTAAAAAGAGAAGCTTCCAATTTCCTTTGCAGCAAATACAGGAACAATTTCAAAACTATGATTGCATAATCTGTGTGATTACAAAAGAACACTTGTTCTTTTCTATTATCCAGGGTTTGTTTGTTTTTTCTCCTAATCAACAAAGTTTGCTACTTCTTCCCAACAAGCTTTGAGATCTGTAATAGGGCCTTTTGCATAAGCTTGGTTACTCTTGTTTTCTTTACTTGGAATTCTGAACTGGTACAAATGTCAATTAAAAACCAGTGTATCCTCATCCTTCTTTTCTTCCCCTTGCCCAGAGGTGGTATTCAGCAGGTTCTGACCAGTTCTGGAGAACCGGTAGCGGAAATTTTGAATAGTCCAGAGAACTGGTAAATACCACCCCTGACTGGCCCCGTCCCCATCTATTCTCTGCCTCCAGAGTCCCAGCTGATCGGGAGGAAATGGGGATTTTACAGTATCCTTCTCCTGGAGTGGGGAGGGAATGGAGAGTTTACAGTATCCTTCCCGTGGCACGACCATGAAGCCATACCCACCAAGCCATGTCATGCGACGCCCAAGCCACGCCCACATAACTGGTAGTAATTTTTTTTAATCCCACCACTGTCCTTGCCTGATAAAAATTCCTAATAAAGCTGGCAACTATTACAATTGCCCTGTAAATATATTGCCTCTGTACTAAAGAGGAGAAAAACCTGTTCCCTCTAACATTCCCCTTCCACACAGAGACACTGAAAAGGAAGGATTTACTTTCATTACTTTCATATACTAAATACATGACTTGTTCTACTAGATTAAGCTAATTGGTCCGTTAAATATAAGCGTTCCCATGAAGAGCCATGCTGATGCCTGTCTTTCTTTCTTCAAGTATAAATACTTACTCTAGTTCCCATTTCATAATTTTAACTAAGAGTAATCTCATTTTCTAGATGACCTAACATATTTATATGGATAAGATGATGCAAACGATCAATGAGGAATGGAAATAGTGGCGTGTAAATAAACTAGATTTACTGGCACAGTAGCTTATTGAACTGCTGTGATTAGATTTTATTCCCTTGCACCCTTGAGGAAATGCAATTCAATCTGCAGCTTGTGCAGAACACCTCACTGCCGGAGCTTTCCTGCTCTTCTCTTAAATTTGAAAAAAGAAGGAGTAGGGGGTGACATGATAGCAATGTTATAATAATTGAGGGACTGCCACACAGAAAAGTGGGGGTCAACCTATTTTCCAAAGCACCGGAAGGCAGGACAAGAAGCAATGAATGGAAAAGGAATCAAGGAGAGAAGCAACCTAGAAAAAGGAGAAATCTCCTAACAGTTAGAATCATTCATCAGTCTTGCCTCCAGAAGCTGTGGGTGCTCCAACACTGGAGGTTTTTAAGAAGAGATTAGACAGCCATTTGTCTGAAATGGTATAGTGTTTCCTGCTTGAGAAGGTGGTTGGACTAGAAGACCTCCAAGGTCCCTTCCAACTCGGTCATTCTGTTGTGTTCTAAAATCTATTTTAGGAGGTTTGTATGCCTTTGTCGAAATTCTTTCTTTTTTCTCTGGTTTAGTTTGAGAATATCCAGAAAGAGGGACGTTGTAGACAGACATAAACAGAGGTATAAATATGAGCATGCTAGTCTGATGCAGAGGTGATGTATGGTCCATCCTGTTGCAGAAACAGTGGTGAGTTATGTTATGAGTCAGAGACAACATACATGGAAGCAGAACATAAAATAGGACTGAAAACTTCCCTAACCCTCTGATTTTTATGCTATTGTACCTGTATGTGTCTTTCTCTGTGTAGATGGATGGTAGATATATGGATATTGTGCAGAGTGCTTGAATACGTATCTTGAATGTAAGTTGTTCAATTTGGTTCAGTTTCAAAGCTGAATATTGTCAGCCAAGTGTACGTTTGCAATACCCTTTGTCCAGGGATGGGCTGCTGGGGGTTCGCAGGGGTTCGGGAGAACCTCTAGCTAAGATTCTGTGCAGTTTGGAGAACCCCCAAATCCCGCTCCTGGCTGGCCCTGCCCATCCTGCCCCTTCCCTCCCAGGTGGCCCTTTTTGGATGCAGGTAAGTGAAGGGTGCTTGGGGAGGGCAAAAAACAGTCCTAGCGGAACTTCGGGAAGGCCAGAAACAGGCCCGTTTCCGGCCTCCAGAGGGCCTCTGGAGCTTGGGTAGACCATTTTCTCCCTCCCAAGGTTTGAAGAAAGTCCCTGGAGCCTGGGGAGGGCAACCCCCTCCCCGCCATGGTGCAGGAGGCTGACTGGGCCACGCCCACCATGGCCACACCCACCCAGCAGCCAGGCAGAGAACCCCTTGTTAAAATTTTTGAAGCCCACCCCTGCCTTGGTCTTATGCCAAAAGATTTCTAGTCTTCTTTTCTATAGCATAACTACGTTGAGTAGCAACAGACATATCTGTTTCCACAATAATATTGCCGCCAACATGAAACTGTCTCACCTTCTCTGCAGCCTTCAGCCCCCAAAGGCCTCTCCCCTCCCCCACACCCCAGTTGTCTACAATCACACTTTTGACTCAAAGCAAGTCAAAATATTAAAAAAAAAAAAGCAAATTCCAGATCTCGCCTTCTCAATTAATTGTGCCGCTGGGATATTTTGCTGCAAAAAATTGCATCGAAACGGTGACGCCTTGTATCGTCTTGTTTAGCAATTTATCTGAAAGATTGGTTCATCATGAAAATGAGAGAATACCAATATCTGTCTCCGGCTAACCCTTCTGCTGATGTGGCTTCTGTCAAAGCGCTAATGCAGGTGACCTGAAAAGGATTTAGAACTACATGCTTTTTGCATTAAACTGTAATATTAAATTAGCTGGCAAAATGTTGCCATCCTGGCAGGCCTTCAGAAGTCTTGGAGAGAAAAAGAGAAAGAGGGAAGACACACAGAGAAAAAAATAATCTCCAGTTGCAGAAACGTCTGAGATCGGAGGGAAAATCTGCTTATAAGGGCACCTAAATACAAAAGAAATAGAGAGAAAGTTTAACTTGATGGCACTGTTGTTTTGGAGAGAGATAATACAGGGGAAAGGGCATTTTTAAGAGTGACAATTCCTCCTTCGATTACAAAGAATTTCTTGAGTTTTCCAGGTTAGCTCTAAACTCATAATTCTTCCTAAAGCTGTTCCTGGGCTCTGTGAGCATCACCAATTTAGAAACCTACAGTGATCTGATGAACATAAACCTTCAATTTAACTCATTTGCAATATGCCTCAGACCTGGGAGTAGAGCTGGGAGTTTACATTCCTAGATATCTGCAAAGGTTCAGAAGCATCCATTAGTGTCTCTCTGAACCTTTCCTGAAGTTGTGTTTGGGTGTTGATGGTGAGATAACTAGATCTTCAGGAGGAGAAACTCTGTTATTATTATTGTTGTTGTTGTTGTTTTGTTGTTGTTAATCATCATCACACAGTCAGCCAGATGTTCAGATTGGATTTGCCATTTTTGTCTACCCATCAAGTCCTTACTAAGGACCTAGGATAGGTAAATCTGGATGTTTGATGGTGTTACAGATATTGTTGCGGACTGGAAGCTGTTCCAAGCAAAACCACCTTCTGCAATTGACTAATGGCAAATTAGTCAATGCCTATGGCAGAGGTCTTCAAACTTGGCAACATTAAGACTTGTGGACTTGCTGGCTGGAGAATTCTGGGAGTTGAAGTCCACAAGTCTTAAAGCTGCCACGTTTGAAGACCTCTGGCCTATGGTGTTCAAGTGGTGCTCCAGTTGTTTTGGGACTGCACCCAAGGTACTTTTGCTGCTGCTGCTGCTGCTGTTGTTGTTGCTTGCACAGTAATCCAGATATTTAGAGTGAAATTGGCATTTTTTCCACCTACCCAGTCTTTCCCAAGCACTTTGGATAGGTAGGTGTTGTGGTTTGATGGTGTTAAAGCTATTATTGCAGGATGTAAGCTGTTCCAAGAAATGCTGCCTTTGCAATTGACATGGTGAATTTGTCAGTGCCAATGATGTTCAAGTGGTGAACCAGATGTTTTTGGATTGCACCCAAGGCACCAATTATTATTGTACCAATAATAATTTGCCACAGTAATTCTATTTCTCTTTGCGGGCCTTTGCATTTTGTGATCTTCTCTAAGTTCTTTCTCTTCTGTTCTGCTGTCTCCAAGCACTGCCCCGTCCACTCTCCAGAAATTTTCATCTTCATTATTATTAGTTCTTCCCAATGCCCTAGTATTGTTTCCCCCATGTTTGGAATATCCAGTTGATATTGCATTCACTAGTATCTTGATGGCGAACCCATGGTACACGTTCATTCTCAACTTAGTCCAAATTAAGTCCAAAACAAATTCTTCATAAACAGTTCTTTGGTCTTTTCACCAGCCTTTGTCTTCTTTGGCATCCTGCCAAAGGCTTTTCTTGGCAAAAGTTCAGAAGCAAGAGATGCTGACAAGAAACCAATGTAGCAATGCTGCTTTCCTACAAAGATCCCAAGAGCCATTGCTGCTCTTTTTAAGCCTTCTGGGAGGGGCCAATCATCTCCTGGCCTTACTCCTGAGTCGTCCTTTTTTCCTTTAGCTGCTCTTGCCTTCGGGAAGCTCTTCACATGCGTGCACTAGGAACAGGCTCCTCCTGTTCCTCTGCCTCTCTGCTGACTGCCTCCGAAGGTTCTAGAGTCTGTGCATCACTCCCAGATGGTCCTGGCCCCAACTCTGCCTCCGATGCAGAGCCCTCGTCCGGGCCTTCCCCTGACTCCAGAACTGGCCCATGTTCTTCCTCAGCCTCCTCACTGTCCGACTCCGCTGCCAGCTCCGCAGGACCACAACAATCCTTCTGTATGTTAGACTAGACATATCCAACATTCCTGCAACCGTTCTTCATATGCTTTAGCCTCCAGTCTCCTAGTCATTTCTCTTGCTCTTCTTTGTACTTTTTAACATTGGAATCAGAAGAGAACCTAAGATTAAATTTGTGACATTTTAAAAGTTGTTAGGTATGTTGTCAGTACACTGAATTGTTTGGATTTTTGTTGATCGTCTGTTTTTGTTAATTTGCTTTGTTTGCTTTTAACTTGGCAATTGTTTAACGAAGTTGCTTCCTTAGGTGCACTTTATAGCTTCCTATTTATCCCACTCAATTTGTCTTCTTTCATACATTGGGGGATTCAACACAATTATTCTGGATGGATTTTGAAAATTACATGGTTTTTTTTCCTGCTCTTCAGCAGTCATTAATGTACTTAACTCTCCCTGTTATAAATCAACATAAAGAATTAATGGATTTATGGAGAGTAAAACCAGAGAAACATCTGATTACTTGAGCCTCCAGAGAAAAATCAGATGAATTGTTTTCCTTTTGAGTAGCAGAATAATCTGTGAATACAAAGAAACTTTTAAGTGTGTGTGACAAAGAGGTGTGTCTCTCTCAGGATGTAGAATAAATGGCTTTTATAATAATCATATAGAGTGCTTATATTTCAGAGCAGGCATCATGCCTACATAATTTTCAGCCTCTGTATGCATATACATCACTACTACAATTACACTGAAAGTTTTGTGCTTTCCAAACTGGATTTTGATAGCTTATAGAACATTTTGGTTGGTTGCCAAGTATCATAATTGAAATGGAGGAAATAGAAGAAGTGGAATGCTGTTAACATCCAGAAATTGGCTATGGCTAGTCTAGAGAAAAGGGGAGACAACATGATAGCAGTGTTCCAATATTTGAGGGGCTGCCACAAAGAAGATGGATTTAACCTATTTTCCAAAGGACCAGAAGGTGATGAGAAACAATGGATGGAAACTAATCAAGGAGAGAAGCAACCTAAAACTAAGGAGAAATTTCCTGAAAGTTAGAATAATTAACCATGGCAACAGCTTGATCCCAGAAGTTGTTGTTAACCCATTGCTGAAAGCTTTTAAGAAGAGATAGGACAGCCACTTTTCTGGAATGTTATAGGGTCTCCTGTTCAAGCAGGGGGTTGGAGTAGAAAACCTTCTACGGTCTCTTCCAATGATCTTATTCTATGCTCTATGTTTCTTCTTTTGTTCAAAGTGTTCCTCTTTCCATCTAATTAATTGATGGAGAGCAATAGAAACGGGAATGGAATGATCCCCCTATTCACAAGAAAGAACAATAATCCTCTTAGTCCTAGCAATGATGAAATATCTCTAAAGGGCATATCTACCTATTGTGTCTCACTAAGTGCTAAGAACTAGAGACACGTGTGGGTGAGTTCCAGGTCATCGTGTGATTTGTATGGTTTGTCTTATACGAACCTTGCAAAGCCTTCGTGTATATCCAATCTGTTCATGTTTTGGCAAGATACGCTTCCCAGCCCTTGACCCAAGATCCATCACTGCATTTGGCAACCTTAGTACCAGAGAAATATAGTAAAGAAGATACATATTTGATTATTCATATAATAACAGCGGCTAGAATTGTATTTGCACAAAACTGAAAAGTAGATAAAATCCCATTGGAAGGAGAAATTACAAAGAAAATTTTAGAATGTGCAGAAATGAATAGATTAACATTGAGAATAAAAGATAAAGAGGAGTCAATGTATTTCAACACATGGGATAAATTTTATGAGTGGTTAGAAAAGAAATATGAATAAGGATATAGAAATAAAATAGATAAGAGAATAGATGGGAGAAAACAATTAGAAAAATAAATACCCAGATGATGTCAAGTAAAAGGAGAAAGGGGAGGGGGGGTAAAAGGGAAAAAAGTGAGATATTATAAAAATGTACTCAAATGATGAAATAAAAATAAATAATAATTGAATAAGAAATTGAAATGAGAATAAAGATAATTAGAAAATTGGGGCTGCTCGAATACTTTAGATTGAATTGAAAAGGGAAACAACAGGAGAGAGGGGAAGGAGTAGAGAGGGAGAAGAGGAGAAGAGAAGAGAAAGGGAAAAGGAGAGGAAGAAAAGGGAGAGGAAAGAGGAGTAGAGGAGAAGGTTAGAAGCGGGGAAGAAAAGAGGAGTGGGGAAAGAATGTGCTCGTGTATTATTGCAGTTGAAGCTGAAGTAGTCATTCACAGGTAGGATACAAGTAGTATCTGGGTGTTCAGCAGCCCATTTGGCTTTCCACTGTGTGTTGATGTCAAAGTTGTAAGACTGATGTTGAGCGAGTGCCAGAGAGGGCTTCTTGGGTTTAAGCCTGCCAATGGATAGACGAGAAAGATCAGCACGCACAGGAAGAAGTGGTGTTCTCATCATTTTGTTGTGTTCCTTCACTAAGGCTACCTGCCTACGTAGGGCCGGTGGTGCTATGTGGCTCAAGAGAGGGAGCCAGCAAATTCCCGTCACAATCTGGATGCGAAAGGTTATTAAGAAAGGCACTGAGTATGCTTTCCCCAAGGAATTCTAAATGCAACTTGATTTGTAATCTTGACAGTTATTAAACCATTCAGAAGATCAACAAATCAAACACAACTTGTGATTAGTGGAGAACAGGACAAGAGAACAACTCATTCCATCATGCTTCCATTTTTATTTTGTTTTATTTTTATGGCTCTTCTGAAGCAATTTAACTTACAGCATTAGAAGCAGCTTATGCAACTGCAACAAATCACTTCTGCTCATAAATTATTATTTCTATTAAATGAAGTAATACTGAAGGAAGGTGCACAAATTGGTGTTTGTTACACTTTATTATATATAATGTTACGTTTAATTCCCACAAGTGTTGAATTAAGTAGTTAGGAACTAGCTGTTCTCCAGTCAGTAAGTAAACTATTAGTTTGGAGCTGCACTTTAATAAGGTTAAGGGCCTCTGTGTTTTATCATTTCAAATTATTTTATTACAACAACTTCCTCCCAGCTCCAGCATCTCTGACTAAGATGCATGGTTCTGTTGTCAGCCCCAGCATACTTGCTTTTCAGTTTATGATTTATGAGCTTACCAATTCATTATGCATTTTTTTTTTAAAAAAAGTGCAGAAACTTTGCAAAACAATGTAAAAGGCCTAAAGGAATTTGGGTAGAATTTACAAAATCCTGACTTTCCAACGAGTTCCTTTCAAAAACTGTTTCCAACTTGTTTATGAAGTGAACCCAGGGGTGGAATCCAGCAGATTCTGACAGGTTCTGGAGAACCGGTAGGGGAAATTTTGAGTAGTTCAGAGAACTGGCAAATACCACCTCTGTCTGGCCCCAATGGGATGGGAATGGATATTTTGCAGTAACCTTCCCCTGCCATGCCCACCAAGCCACACCCACCAAGCCACACCATGCCCACCAAACCATGCCTACAGAACCAGTATTAAAAAACAATTGGATTTCACCACTGAGTGAAACCCTAACTCTTGAGTATGGGAAACTCTTCACGCCTCTTGTTGTTGTTGTTAGTTGCAACGTCATATCTGAGCCAACATGACCCCATGGACAACTTTCCTCCAGGCCTTCCTGCCCTCTACCATCCCACGGAGTCCATTTAATCTCACGCCAACTGCTTCAGTGACTCCATCCAACCACCTCATTCTTTGCCATCCCCTTCTTCTTTTGCCCTCCATCGTTCCCAGCATTCGGCTTTTCTCCAGGGAGTCCTTCCTTCTCATTAGGTAGCCAAAGTATTTGAGTTTCCTCTTCAGGATCCGGCCTTCTAAAGAGCAGTCAGGGTTGATCTCCTCTAGGACTGACCAGTTTTATCGCCTTGCAGTCCAAGGGACTCGCAGGAGTCTTCTCCAGCACCAGAGTTCAAAGGCCTCAATTCTTTGACGCTCAGCCTTCTTTAAGGTCCAACTTTCAGAGCCATACACTGCAACTGGGAAAACCATAGCTTTTGACTATACGCACTTTTGTTGGCAAGGTGATGTAAAAATTAAAGACTTAAGCTTTGAATTGTTGCTGTTGGTTGAGACATGGATTTCTGGTGGTTTTGCTTATTGATTTCTATATGCCTTTCTTTCATTTTACCCTTTAAGATAGGGGTAGACATCTATGGCTCCTTTATGATCTGTGGATTTCAACTCCCAGGATTTCTAAGCCAGCCATGCTGGAATTCTGGGAGTTGAAGTTGACAAGTCATAAATGGGCCATATTTGCTCAGCCCCACTTTGAAAGAACTTCAGTTTTCAAATTTTAAAGTCAGATTGAAATGCCCATTTACCTTCGAGCATCCTGTATCCCTCCCTTAATTCTTTTCCTCCTCCCATGTTTTTCAGAAGTGAATTGCTCCATTTCTGATCTTGTATTTGTATTTATTAGTTTGTCAAACATGTACAAGATAGCAGGTATAAATATAAACATGGACATGAGCGAAGGAAATGAATACAAATAAATGGGGACAGTAGGACAGGGATGGTAGGCACGGTGGTGCACTTATGCGTGCCCCCTTTATGGACCTCTTAGGGATGGGGTGAGGTCCACGGTAGACAGTTTAAGGTTGAAGCTGTGGCGGTTTGGGGATGTAACAACGGAGTCAGGTAGAGCATTCCAGGCATTGACCACTCTGTTGCTGAAGTCGTGTTTTCTGCAATCTAGTTTGGAGAGGTTTACCTTGAGTTTGTACTGATTGTTTGCCCATGTGTTATTGAGGTTGAAGCTGAAGAAGTCATTGACAGGTAAGACGTTGTAGCAGATAATTTTGTGTACTGTGCTTAGATCGGACCGCAGGCGGCACAGTTCCAGATTGTCCAAGCCCAAAATTTCAAGCCTGGTGGCATAAGGGATTCTATTGTGAGTAGAGGAATGGAGTGAGTACTCTTCTTGTGAAGTACCTCTGGTTTTCTGTTTACTGCATTTACTGCATTTCAATTTTCTCAATTCTCTTTTTTCCCCATCTGTCCTGTTCTTTTTTTTGCTAAGTATACTACTCTGAGATCTTAGCTGGAACTTTGAACTAAATCTAATAGCTAGTGTTCATAACCCAACTGGGAAAAAATTATGTTTTACCACTAAAGGAGAATGTTTGTAGCTCAGGGTTGAAATGAGGGGTCCTTGGTGTTTTCTGAGCTTGGTTGTGCTTTTGTAGACATTTTGTTAGCCAAACTGGGTTTAACATCTAGGACTGATAATGAATGCTACCTAGTTTGGGTAATGAAACATCTGCAAGAAAACAACTAAGCTCAGAGAGCATCGATGTTTATGTTGCATCCTGTATTTGGATAGGGATTATGAATCATATGGAACTAATGGTTCATTCTACTGTATTCAAATTATATATTTCTTTTTTTTTTTTTGCTACTGTTAAATTCCTCAGCAGAAGTTAAAGTTGCATTTTCAGGCAGACCTCGGTTTATTTAAAAGTAGAGAAGACTTTATTGAGTGTACACACCCACCCACCCACCCACACACACACAGATACACTATATATCTCCTATATCTCCTATATCTCATATACTATACGTACTGCACAAGCTATGTCTCGTCTGGACCACTGTGACAGGTATAACATTTCTGCCTGATAAATCTCTTGATCACAAGCTTCATTTTTGTCCTCACCCAAACTGTTATGAAAATTTTTATTCATAGGTGTTGGAGCAGAATTACAATCTTTCATGTTGTATCTCTCCAACAGCTGTTCAATTTTCATAACCACCTTTCTCAGTTTTTTGCATCTCTACACCAAGATAATTTTGTGTTTCACCCAAATTCTTTAATTCAATTTTTTTTCTCCAATTGATTAGCAAATTCTTTTACCTGTGACAGATCTTTTGCAATGAAGCAAAGAACACCCACAAACGCTAATTACCATATGTTTTGTTGTTTAAGACACACTGGAGTATAAGACGCACCTACCCCTTTTGGTGAGGAAAAGAAGAAAAAGAAATCTCCTTCTGCCTCTGAGCAATTTTGCCTCGTTGCAGCAAACAGCTTGCTTTACTTTCATTTTCATTTTCAGTATAACTTGATTAGCAAAAGGAAAAACAAAATCTGCTCCAGCAATTTACCTCTTTGCAGCAATCAGCAGAGCCCTGCACAAAACAGCTGAGAGCAAAACAGCTGAGAGTCGGGAGGCAGATCCAATCAACTTGTGCTAATTAGGCTGTGCTGAAGCTAAAAGGAGCTTTTTGTCTTGCTGTTTGCTTGCAAGGAGGTAACTGCTGGGAGGCAGAGGTCAAAGGGTGGGGGCCAGTGGGTGGGCGGGGCTACATTCGATGTATAAAAAGCACCTAAATTTTCACCCCTTTTAGGGGGGGGGAGGCATGTCTTATACTCCGAAAAATACAGTAATCAATTAATCCCCACCTTTTAACTTTCCAGTGTAAATACCACCATCAGCCTTGCAAGTATTGAACCCAAGACCCTTCAATGTCGTATCTTAATGAGATTGCAGAGACAAAAGAGATCAAGTTCTACAGAACATCAATATTCTGCGGGTTCAGGATGAAAGATGTGCCGTACTATAGGTTGAAGTGAGGTTTTAATTGAGAAGTTTGTTTGAAAGAGCTAAAATGACCCTCACGTGGAATAGGAATGGAAGTGGGTAATGCTAATAGAGACATAAGCAACAGAGGTGAAAATGTTTGGTTTCCAGGTCTTTGATGTGTTGATGTATTTGGTTGGGACCTTGAATTACCTACAAATTATTTTGCAAATCATTGTATTCACCTATGGCTGATTATGGTTTTGCCTTGTACATTACCCCATTTCTTTATGCTTAGATTGTGCTGAATTTGTACATAATAGTCAGAATGCTGTCACAAAATAAATAAAGATCTAATACAGCCGAATAGATGCCTTTAGTTAAGAATTTATTTTGGGTGGCCTGTTGTAACTTAAAATAGTTCCTAAGCAATCAACCCATTAAGAGAGGACTATCAACAGTGGTCAAGTGGCTTTTCAACATAAGTAGTAAGTAGGGTCATCTTAGTGTAGAAAAAAATGTCATGTTTTTGATTATATCTCATAGAGATTAGGTTTGAATTAAATGTTGACACTATGGAAATGATTGCTCAAAATATATCCGCCTAATTGTTAAATAACCATTATTTCATTTTTCTTTTTAAAAAAGAACCTCAATATCATTTTTTTAAAAGTCACGTGTAAAATCTTTTATAGAGAACTAGCTGGATGCCTGTGCTTCACTACAAAACTATGTGATCGGGCGTGATAACTTGACACTTAAGCCTGAAACATAATGTAGAATGTGTAACTCCGTAGCATCATAGCGTGTTAATATAAAGCAAGTAGCAGTTGGAACAGAGGGAGAGGGGGAGTAGAATGTCCCAGACCACAGGCTGGATGAGTCACGCGCTGGCCATGTCCATGCCCAGTTTAGCAAAGGGCGTTTAGCATCAGAGCGTGTTAATATAAGGCAACTGGCAGTTGGAACAGAGTTCCTTCAGGTGGGGAGGGGGAGCAGAATGTCTAACTCCTTAGCATCAGAGCGTGTGAACATAATACTGTATATGAAATACTAATGATCTGATGGCCATTTTGAAAAATCCTTTCTTAGCGAGCACCTTGAAGCCAAGAGGAACATATGTGGCAAATTTCAAGTTTGTAGGCTTTACTGTTCTGGAGATTTTGTGATGAGTGAGTGGTATTTGGCTTAGATAGATGATAGATGATAGATAGATAGATAGATAGATAGATAGAGAGAGAGAGAGAGAGAGAGATAGATAGATTGATTTACAAAATTCAAGGATTCTAAATTGGATTAGGTTTCTGATAAGGAACATCTTTTAGAAGGTGTCTCAGAAAAGCTATAGGAGAAGAGAAAAATATAGTTATCTGTAGCTGTGATATTATACCTAGAAAGAACAAAAGGTTATGTACAGATTCTCATTTCCCCCTATGTGTTCCCCTTACACATACTTAGCACAGCTTATTCTGTCTTGATTTAAGAAGTCTGTTTCAGAATTTCATCTATATTTTAAGATTTCTTTGGGCTAGCCAGTCTTCCCCATTTTTCATGCAAAATTCTACCTTCTGAAAGGGTGGTAGATGGGAAATAAACCAGGCACATGGTGGCTTGCAACTGGGAATTATTTTAGTCTGTAACATGTCTGGGTACTACCCTAAGAAGGAAGAGAGCAAACACAATACAGTGTCTTTTATGCTTGGATTACTAACATAAATGAATCGGACTTTTTCTTACAATGTTAAATTCCAGTTTATACTACTGGGCTCATAAGGATCAGCAATTTTTGTTCCCCCTCTCAATATTGAACTGCATTTATGACATATGACTTCATGATAAAGGAACTGTGGAACAACTTGCATTGTAAATCAATTGTGATCAAATTTAGTTTCCATTTTCTTCCCATTTGAGGGAAGATAAATCATTTTCTTAAATCGCCAAGAAACTGTCCAGTGAATAACATAGGCATTATTTTCCCCACTAAGTTTAAAAAATGTTTTATAAATAGCAAGAATGGGGGTGGGGGTGGGGGCAACGACTGAGCTCCTACAAATCCAGCTCTAGATTTGTAAGATTTTGTGCAAAGGAAATGGAGAAGCAATGACATCTGTTTTGTTGTTTATGTGGTTCAAAGATTTAATACCTAGACATTTAAAATATTGGTCTATCTACAGTGTTTTCCCCAAAACAAGACCCTGTCTTATATTTTTTGTCAAAAAAAGGCACCAGGTCTTATTTTTTGGGGGGGGGGGATGTCATCCACTGACTCACTTCACTTGTGTGTGTCACCTCCAGTTTCTTTTTCAGTATCTGAGGCCTTCAGGGACTTCTTTGTCCCGCAAGTAAAGCCTTGCTGGCTGGAGAAGAAATGGGCTGAGTTGTGCAAGGCCTGGCTGCAACTGTCCGAAGGTAATAAGTAGGACAGCTCCACCATCCCCATCCCCACCATAGCTTAATTTTTACCTATGCACCATGGAGTAGGCAAGGTCTTAATTAGGACTTATTTTGGGTGTAGGGTGTCAGCATTCCAGAATGACCCAACTCCAATTAAAAACTCCGAAACAAGCTTCATCTCAAAATCTTCATTTATTGGAACAGCTATACTTGCGCATCTGGGAAAACCCGAATCTGAGAGATCCGGGTTTTCCCTCACTAAATCAAAACCCCATATCCAGCCCCTTCACCCATCAATCCATCACATGGCCCAATCATCATCTGTCCCAACTTGAGACACCTCATCAACCATTCTTCCTCCAGATGCAGGAGTACCATGATCTTGACCGAAAAGAAGAATGCTATTATGTCTAACAAAATCCTCTATCAAATCCCCCCTCCTACTTTCCCAAGCGCAAGAAGGTGACAGTGTGGAAACTTCCGAGGTTAATATGGCTCCCAAAGCTGACATAGGGCTTATATTGGGTGCAAGTGTAAAAATCTGTTCTGTCCCCGTCCTCCACACGCACAAACCCACACAGACAGACGAGGGTTAAATGACTGGCACACACGGAGGTTTCGTTATCAAGGCTTGGCAGCCCTATGGGAACTGGCTGCCAAGTTCTTTACTAAACAAGGGGGGGGGGGTGTTCCTTCACCAGATAACAAACACATACACACCAGCTGGGAAAACACAGTCCAAATTCCAATCCTTGAAGCTGACTGAGGCTTGGCACCAAGAAACTAACAAGAATGAAACTTTGTCCATCACAGAATCCAAACTGCCACCCCACTCCTTTATATAGCCTGTGGGGTGTGGTCCAGTGACTCAGCTAATCCCTGGCACGCCTCCTCATTTGCTGGGATCTTTTAGCACGCGGACGCTGACGTGGGTCCAGCCACAGTTTGTCTTCCTCATCACTTTCCGACCGATCAGAGACACCTGGCTCCTGGCTAATCTCCTCTCCTTCGGCCGACAGCTGAGGAATTGCCAGAGAGGAGGGGCCGGGGGAGGGAGGCCTGGCTGGCTCCTCTCCTTCATATTCGGAGCCTTCTTCCTCCAATGCGATGGGCTCGGGGGTCGGAGCCACAACAAAATCAAGCTAGGATTTACTTTCTGAGTAGGTCATATTTTTGGGAAAACATGATATGTTCTGCATTGAACGTTGCTTATCACTTTGACAGCATCCATTTTTAAAAAGATGGATGTTTTGTTTTTGTTTCTCCCATAACAGGTACATGTCTGTGGGTGGATAAAGTTACTGATGTTTGACCACAGAGCTTGTTTTCCCTTGATCCTGTGGTCATGGAACGGATGATGTCATTCTTTTTGTGACTCTGAAAATAGAATGGAGGTTTCTAAACCATGTACAGTGGAGTTTTCCAAAAGAGCAAGTTGTTCCCAAAAAAATCATGTTTACTGAAAGGAATTCAATGTTGAACCTTTAAGTGAAATCCAATGCAATTGATTAGCTGACTAAGAAGTCCTGTGATGTTTGTTCTTTTCCGGACTTGTTCAGCTTTTATTTATTTATGTATGATTAAGAAAGAGCTCTTGGAAATTTAGCTCATTGAGGAGCATTCATTCTTAACTCTACTTTTGGTTCTTCGGTAACCTTCAAGAAAGATGCTGAGAACAGGGGAGAAATAGATATGTAAGAGCTGCGGTGGCACAGTGGTGTTAGAATGCGGTACTGCAGGCTACTTCTGTTGACTGCCGGCTGACTGCAATTTGGCAGTTCAAATCTCACCAGGCTCAAGGTTGACTCAGCCTTCCATCCCTCGTTGTTAAAATGAGGACCGAGATTGTTGGGGGCAAGAGGCTGACTCTGTAAACTGCTTAGAGAGGGCTGTAAAGCACTGTAAAGCTGTACATACTGTAAGTCTGAGTGATATTGCCCTGCCTGCCTGCCTGCCTGCCTGCCTGCCTGCCTGCCTGCCTGCCTGCTCAGTGGTTAGAATGCAGTATTGCAGGCTAACTCTACCGATTGCCAGCAGTTTGATATTGACTGGCTCAAGGTTGACTCAGCCTTCCCTCCTTCCGAGGTGGGTAAAATGATGAGCCAGATTGTTGGGGGCAAGAGGCTGACTCTGTAAACCACTTAGAGAGGGCTGTAAAGCACTGTGAAGTGGTATATAAGTCTAAGTGCTATTGCTATGTGTAATTTTAACTGAGGAGGGTCATTTTTGGCGCAGAGGTTAAGGTATCAGGCTACCTATGTGATGACTGAGAATCAACACCAATTTGATGGCACATAATCAATAAATAGTTTAAGCAGGGGTGGAAATCTATCTGAAATAAAGTCCCATAGATCAGATATGAAAGCTAGTTTAAGGTACCAAGCTAGAAACCAGGAGAGGAGGAGTTCTAGTCCCACCTCAGGCACAAAGCCAGCTGGGTGACTTTGTGGCAGTCACTCTTAGCCTTAGAAAGAAAGAAATGGCAAACCACCTTCTTAAAAATATTGTAGGGACATATCTAGGCAATCACCAGGACTTCACATCCGTGGAGGTATTCAGCTGGTTCAGACCAGCTTTGGCGAACCAGTAGTGTTGACCTGCAACATGTGAATGGCCCTGCCCACCCGCCCTTGTGCTATGCCATCCTATTTAGCCATGTTTCCTAAACTGCATGCATGCGTCCTAGCCACACGTGTGAGCAAAACGCATGCACGGAAGGCTGTACACATGAGAGGAAGGCACACACTCACATTTTTGGTGCGTGGCGAACCAGTGTTAAAATTACATGAAACCCATCTCTGCTTCACATTTACTCAAAGGGTCTTAATAGGAAACTACTATCCATAATAGCCAGGTTTCCACATTTTCTTAAATTTTATAATAGTGTTTGCAGTTCAGAAACACCTTAAAATTGTATAGTTAAGGAAAATATACATGCTAGAGAAAAAAACCTATTAGAGGAAATATCTCATGCAAAATAAAGAACTAGGAAAAGTATGAGGAAAGGGAGCTATTAGGAGATAAGCTAATGTTAAGGTCTATTCCCATCTAAGAAACTGTTACGGGATTTGTATATGAGGTGAATTTACAATAAGTGAAGTTGTCTGCTGACTTGTCCCATCTTTATACTAACCTACTCTGACCCGGCTTAATATTTTGAAATCATCCTCGAGGTGAACTGAATGGAAGTAGAATTTGAATCAGGGGGTAAAAGGTGAAAAAAAAAATGAACTTAACTCAATTTTCAGTTCTTAGTTTGATAAGTCTCTTGTCATAAAATAATTGTCTATGTTTTGTAGGGTAGAGGATTTTGTTATGGGTAACTTTCGACCAGAGGTGTTTATTGATAGAGACTTGAGAGAAGGTGCCACATGGTGACCTACACAATGTGGACCTTTGTGCAGTGGTGGGATTCAAATAATTTAACAACCGGTTTTCTGCCCTAATGACCGGCTGGGTGGGTGTGGCTATGGTGGGCATGGCCAGGAGGTGTGACAGACAGCACTCAGCCTCCTGCTCCCCCCAGGAGCAAAAACAGGCGGGGGGGACATGCAGCCCCCCTGCACCACATTTTGGGCCTAGTAGGGCTCCCTGAAACTTCCTGGGAGCAAAAACAGGCCACAGGTGGGGCGCTGCAGCTTCCCATGCCCTGTTTTGGGCCCTGGAGGCCTTCCTGCAGCCTCCTGGGAGCAAAACCAGACCATGTGGGGGCTGTGCCGCCTCCCAGCACCCCGTTTTGGGACTAGTAGGGCTACCTGCAGCCTCCTGGGACCAAACATGGGCCACGGGGGGGGGGACTGCACTCCCATGCCCCATTTTGGGCCTAGTAGACCTCCCTGCACTTATCTGGGAGCCAAAATGGGGCACGCGGGGACTCATGGAAGGGGCAGGGAGGGAAGGGGCAGGGCCGGCAAGCAATTTAACTACTGTTTCACCCAAACCGGCTGAATGCCACCACTGCCTTTGAACAAGAGAAAGATAGAATGCAGAATAACAGTTGGGAAGGACCTTGGAGAGCTCTAATTCACTTGGAAGTGCACGCGATAAAGAGGGTGAGGACAGCCGCCCAACTCCTAGTGGCAATTCAGTCAACTTTGCTTGGTTGCCCATGTCTTCACCTTCTTCTTACCATCTTCCCCTCAGTTGTCCCTGAATCTTTTCAAAATATGAGCCTCCCACTACGCCTTCTTTTGCCTTCTGCCCACGAAGCCTGTAGGAAATCTGCCATCTCGGAAGTGATTTAGTGGATCGGTTAAGAAAAGAGAAATCAGTGTGTCAAACAGGGATTCCAGCAACCCTCACAAACTCTCGTGAAGATCCCTGTTATTATTGAGGTAGGAGGGGAGGCCATGAAATGACCCAATGAGGTTGAATGAGCGCCTTAAGCCCAACTTTCAAACTCTTAACAAAATAATAGAGTTGAAAGGGACCTCGGAGGTCTTCTAGTCCAACCCTCTGCTCAAGCAGTCAACCTTATACAATTTCAAACAAGTAGCTGTTCAATCTCTTAAAAACCTCTATTGATGGACCACCCACAACTTCTGAAGGCAAGCTGTTCCACTGATTAATTGTTCTCACTGATTGGAAGTTTCTCCTTAATTCTATGTTAGATCTCTCTTTGATAAGTTTCTATCCTTTACTTCTTGTCTTGCCCTCAGGTGCTTTGGAGAATAGGTTGACTCCCCTCTTCTTTATGACTTTGACTATATGCTTTTGAGTCTTTGAGATACGATTCTGTGATTCTATATCTAGAAATCAAATGTAAAATACTTAAAAAGGCTTGGTATTTTACCAAGTCCAATAAATGATGGCATCCAAAGTTACTCTGGTGTTTGGTTCCCATTTGTCAATGATGGTAAACAAACAAAGCTTCCTCTCTGTTATAGACCATCATTTGTTAATAACACAAAATGTCAGAATGTTCACGTTTCTCCAAAATTAAAACAGTTGATCAGGATATATTTATTACTAAGATTTTCACAGAAGCTTCTAACAAAATGAAATTCAATGGTGAAAAAAGTAAGGTTCTACATTTACGCAAGAAAAACAAAATGCACAGGTATGGTGCAGGCGAGGTATGTGGTACCTCACTCAATAGTAGTAACTGTGAGAGGGATCTTGGAGTCCTAGTGGACAATCACTTAAATATGGGCCAGCAGTGTGCAGCAGCTGCCAAATATGCCAACACAGTCCTAGGCTGCATAAACAGAGGGATATAATCAAGATCACGTGAAATGTTATTACCACTTTATAAGGCCTTGGTAAGGCCACACTTGGAATCTTGCATCCAGTTTTGTTTGCCATGATGTAAAAAAGATGTGGAGACTCTAGAAAGAGTGCAGAGAAGAGCAAGAAAAATGATTAGGGGACTGGAGGCTAAAACATATGGAGAACGGTTGGAGGAACTGGGTATGTCTAGTTTAATGAAAAGAAGGACTAGGGGAGACATGATAGCAGTCTTCCAATATCTCAGGGGCTGCCACAAAGAAGAGGGAGAAGGTTGACTTCTCAGCACTATGGGTGTTTTGCCTGATGGTGATCTTGAAATACTTCAATAAAGAAAACTGCATGATCACCTCCAGTTCTTAGAACAAGTACATCCAATCACTCCAAACAACAAATGCACAGAACAACATATGTGTGGGTATGTATGTGAGTTTTTGGAAAAAAAGAATAGAACATTGCTTGAATGGATTAGTACAAAAAGAAGTTTTTTTGTACTAATCCATTTTGTACTTGCCATTACAAAGGCAAGTTTTTGGTTTTTTTTGAGACAGAGAGACAATGCTATTACAGTCATCTGGAAAAGAGCAATTACAAATATTTCCCATCTATCATTACAGCAGTGAACTGAAGTCAGGATTATTCATTGTATGAATCGAAGAATAAGATTATCTGGGATGCATGATTTGTCTGTTTTGCTATTTAATGGTGACTGGAGGGCACCAAATTATTCATATTTGCAAGGAAAACAAGGATAAGAGCAATAGAGGTTTGCCAGCAGGAAAAAAAAGGTGTTCCTTTGTAACAATGGTAGATTAAACCTTGGCTTGATATAAATACTTTGAGACCCTAGTTTGGAATGTTACATCATTTGTGAATTAATCTTGCTTGGGTGTTGGTTGGTTTATTTTTAGTGTCTGAAACCAAATGATGATTATTTCCCAATACATTCATTTTCATCACCACTTTATAATGCCTTGGTAAGGCCACACTTGGAATACTGCATCCAGTTTTGGTCGCCACAATGTAAAAAAGATGTGGATACTCTAGAAAGAGTGCAGAGAAGAGCAGCAAAGATGATTAGGGGACTGGAGGCTAAAACATATGAAGAACAGTTGCAAGAACTGGGTATGTCTAGTTTAATGAAAAGAAGGACTAGGGGAGACACAATAGCAGTATTCCAATATCTCAGAAGCTGCCAGAAAGAAGAGGGAGTCAAGCTATTCTCCAAAGCAGCTGAGGGCGGGACAAGAAGCAATGGGTGGAAACTAATCAAGGAGAGAAGCAACCTAGAACTAAGGAGAAATTTCCTGACTATTAGAGCAATTAATCAGTGGAACAACTTGCCTCCAGAAATTGTGAATGTTCCAACACTGGAAAGTTTTAAGAAGATGTTGGATAACCATTTGTCTGAAGTGGCGTAGGGTTTCCTGCCTAAGCACACAGTTGGACTAGAAGACCTCCAAGGTCCCTTCCAACTCGGTTATTCTATTCATTATGATTCTGAATATCCACCATATTGTTGATTTTTGCTGTTGATGGATTTTAGAGAAACAGACAGATATACTGCCACTGTTTGGCTAAGAAACGAGAATTACTCTACCTATTAAATCTGGGGGGAAACTTGGTCATTTATAGAAACTATTAAGAATTATGTTGTTTTATTTCAGACACCATTTTGAATATTGGTACAGAAAAAAAGGATGTATAGCTAGGGACTAATACAAGGAAACCTATCAGAAAACTCAGAAACATCATTTCTCTATCATTCGTTGTTAGATTAGGTTCAAAAACATCTTACTTCCTGTGTTCTATGAGCAGATTTTGAAACAGTCTTACTTGCCTGAATGACCAAGGGTTTTTTTTTTCTTCCTAACATATCATGTCTATGTTCCACTGCCCAAAGCAAGAATTAACAATGACCAGTAAATTTTCTGATAGTTTCCACTGGGGTGGAGATATGAACAGAAGTAGCACTTTTCCTACTTCTCTTTTATCTTCCTTATTACTTTGCTTTGGCTTCCATTCTGAGTAAACTTGGAAAGTTTTAAATAGCGTTGGAGTAGTGTTGGAGTATTTGCTTCCAGTCAAAACTGGGGGGGGGGGGACCCAAATCTGGCAACCCCCCCAGAGGGTTGCCAGTCAACTAAATAGGAAAATGGTAGATAAGTTGTTTGCTTTTAGCAGTCCGAAGGTTATTATTTTATTCACATTTGTTTGGGAGAAGTTCCCAGCGGATTTACTGTATTTTATTTCAGTGTGAAAATGCTGTATGTCCTAAACAACTTTTGTAACACATACAAATTAAGAGTTAACCCTGTGCTTTCCCAGTCCCAAAATTCAAAACTAAAAATAAAACAAAATCTTACAATGAAGAATGAAGCTTGAACATATTTCTAATTATTTACTGTACTAGGACTGCTGGTTAAGTATGCCTGGTCTACTATGTTTAAGGGCTATTTCCTTTACTTCTCTGTCTTCCGTTATTAAGTAACTGGTGCCCTAAAGCAATTCATATACAGTCCACCCTCTAAACTACAGTTGGAAAACAATTGGATAGCACTATGGTGCCTATGTAATTATGGGCATTATATTGTTTAAGAAAGGGTTTTAACAAAACAAACACTTCCCCTGTAGTATACAAGGGAGAATGTTGAAAATATTTAACCTTGAAGTAAAATGCTTTTCTAAATGAACTCTACAACCCCAGATTTATCAATAGGAAGAAAATCCTAGGAATTCATTCAGCAGCATTTGTACATTCAATGAACTCGTTATTGTTCCGGGTTGAAAAACAACTAGAAAACTTTTGTGATGCACACAAACTTTGATGAAACTCTTCCAGTACTTGAGGGGCTGCCACAGAGAAGAGGGGATGGACTTATTCTCCAAAGCACAGAAGGCAGGACAAGAAGTAACGGGTAGATGATCATTAAAGAGAGATCCAACCTAGAACTAAGGAGAAAGTTCCTGTCAGTGAAGACATCAGTGGAATGGCTTACCTCGGTAAACTGTGGTGCTCCATCGCTGGAGGTTTTTAAGAAGAAACTGGACAGCATTTTTGCACAATAGTCTTATACACCAAATGTACCCCCCCACACACACACTGACCCCCACCCTTTGGCCTCTGCCTCCCAGCAGTTTACTCCTTGCAGCAAGCAGCAAGAAGAAACAGCTCATTTCAGCTTCTGCACAGCCTAATTAGCAGAAGTTGATTGTCTGTTGGATCGGCCTCCCGACTCTCAGCTGTTTTGCTCTCAGCTGTTTTGCGGGGGCCTCTGCTGCTTGCTGCAAGAAGGTAAATTGCTGGGAGCATTTTTTTTCCCCCTTGTGCTAATCAAGCTATGCTGAAAACGAAAATGAAAGTAAAGCAGGCTGTTTGCTGTTTGCTGCAACGATGCAAAATTGTTGGGAGGCAGAGGCAGATTTCTTTTTCTTGTTTTCCTCACCAAAAAAGATAGGCGTGTCTTATAGTCCGGAGTGTCTTATACTCCAAAAAATAAGGTAATCCATGAAAAATCTGACTATTCAATGAATATTGGTCACAATGGCAAGATGGGATCTTCACGTTTGAATGCTGAGCATTTTGGTTGTTATTGTCTAGATTTAAAAAAAAAAAAACTAAATCTTTAAAACTAATCTAAAACTTGAAAACAAATTCTCAGAAACTTTTTTGTGTGTGGGGGGGGGGGGAGAGAAATGCAAAGAAATAGCCCAGCAGGTTGAGCTTCTAATGGGAGACAGTTGCCCGGCTTCCTTTCTAAATAATGTAATGTCTTCATTACCACTGATGTGAAGAAGGAGTGGTGTGTCTCACCTTTAATTTATTTCTTCTAGTACAATGCTTTCGTGGTTCCACCTTAATGAAGTAATGAGCCCATGTGAACATGTGTTTGGGGAAGCCTCCTTTCCTTGAGGAGGGCACATCACTGTGGGCACGTCATGCCTTTAGATCAATCAAGGGGCCTGAGTGGCGCAGTAGACTAAGGCACTGATTAACATTCAGCTGCCTGCAATTACTGCAAGTTCTAATCTCACCAGGCTCAAGGTTGACTCAGCCTTCCATCCTTTCTAAGGTAGGTGAAATGAGAACCCAGATTGTGGGGGCAATAAGCTGACTTTGTATAAATATACAAAAGTATGAAGGCTATTGCTTAATGCATTGTAAGCCACCCTGAGTCTCCGGAGAAGGACGGCATATAAATCAAATTTAAAAAAAAATCAGAAACTAATCACATTCCCGTTTAATTATCTCAAGCTAAACTTCTTTTGATGACAGCTCATGGCGGTTTCTACAGGTCATCTTATTAAACACAAATCTACTTCCTTGCCCCAATAGGCAAACTCTACATGAGTCACCATTACGGTGTTGTGTCAATAGATGATAGATAGCAGGGGTGAAATCCAGCAGGTTCTGACAAGTTCTGGAGAACCAGTAGCGGAAATTTTGAGTAATTCGGAGAACTGGCAAATACCACCTCTGGCTGGCCCCAGAGTGGGGTGGGAATGGAGATTTTGCAGTATTCTTCCCTCAGGAGTAAGGAGGTAATGGGGATTTTGCAGTATCCTTCCCCTGGAGTGAGGTGGAAATGGAGATTTTGCAGTATCCTTCCCCCAGGAGTGGGGAGGGAATGGAGATTTTGTAGTATCCTTCCCCTGCCATGCCCACCAAGCCACACCACATCCACCAAGCCACGTCCACAGAACCGGGATTTTAAAAAAAATGAATTTCACCACTGATATATAGCTTCCATCACTTTCTGTTTCCCTTTTTTGTGTGTTTATCCTTTATGCTGCATCTGAAATATATGTTCAGACATCTACAATCTGGAATTTTCAATATTTAGAGGAAACAGTTTCAACTTTCCACCTACTCACCTATGATTCACCCTCAAGCTCCCCTCCACATCATGAGGTCCCTGCACCATTTAAGTAAGGCACATACATAATAAAAGCTGGTGAGTTTATTTATCATTAAGACTTGTAGTGAAACAGTATAAATACAGACCTGGTGCATGGTCTGGATTTTGCTTAAACAAAATCAAGGGTTATTGTTGGAGCAATGAACGGGTCAGTTCAGTACAGCAAAATCAATAGCAGATTTGTTTTTGGTGGCATGCTTTGTATCCCAGATTTAGCCCTGGGCTACTAAAAGATTGCCCATGGACTATATCAATAGTATAGTCAGTGTCTCTAACTGCAGCTAATCAAAACTATTACTAAAGAAGTTTTAGGAGAGTTTTTTTTAAAACTCTCCTAGAGTTGGTGTTTCAATATACTCTTAAGAGTTGCTTTGTGTGTCTAATTAAAGTTCTACTTGTGGTTTCTGTCCTCCATATTAAAAGGAAGCTATTGGTTCCCACAACTGTTCTAAAGACAGCAGGAACATGTTACATTTCAGGTGGTGTGTTGAGTATAGAAGTATAGAAATATTTGAGCAGTGCCTATATTTCAGCCTTTCAACCTTGATGAAGTCAACAGGGTTAATAATGCCACTGGGAATCATTATTTGGAGATGCAGGAAAACACAAAACCTAGGTTTTTCTAAACATGTGGATGGGGTATTTGTTTTTGTTTTGTTTTTTGTTTGTTTGTTTTTTTCATTTGTATATTGAGAAGAATTCTTCCTTTGGCAGCAAAGAAGTGGAACCAATCCCTCAGTTGAGCGGTATTCACACTTAGCATGTTCTTTGTTATGCTTCCTTTGTAGAGCCCATCACCAAAAACGCAAGGACTTAGGGTACCACACTCATAGAACATAGAATAATAAAGTTAGAAGGGATCTTGGAGGTCTTCTAGTCCAACCCTCTGCTCGATCAGGAGACCCTATACCCAGTGGTGGGATTCAGCCAGTTCGCACCACTTCGGGAGAACCGGTTGTTAACTTTCTGAGCAGTTTGGCAAACTGGTTGTTGGAAGAAATCATTAGGGGAGAGAACCAGTTGTTAAATTACTTGAATCCCACCACTGCCTATACCTTTCCAGAAAAGGTATAGGGTACTTACGAGATCGCCTTCTGCTGCCAATAGCCTCCCACCGGCCAGTACGTTCGCACAGAGAGGGCCTCCTTAGGGTGCCGTCCGCCAGACAATGCCGGCTGGCGACCCCCAGAGGGAGAGCCTTTTCTGTAGCGGCACCCGCCCTGTGGAATGACCTACCCCCAGAGATACGCATGATACCTGACCTCCGGGCTTTCCGACGAGCCCTGAAAACACATTTATTTCATCTAGCCGGCCTGGCTTGACCCTATTGTTTTGGTTTTAAATTATAAATTGGTTTTAACTTGGTTGTTTTAAATTGTGGGCCAAAACTATTTAATTATTTTAAATTGTTTTTTAATTTTGTATGCTCTATTTTATTTTGGCTGTTCACCGCCCTGAGTCCAGCTGGAGAAGGGCGGTATACAAATTAAATAAATAAATAAATAAAAGTAGTTCTCCAGTCTCTTTTTGAAAGCCTCCAGTGAGCTTGGATAACCACTTAACTGAAATGATATAGGAGGTTGGACTAGAAGACCTCCAAGATCTTTCAAATTCTTTCGAACTCAGGTGTTTGACTGTATTTAAACATCACCACAAGTTTTGTTTGAGCTTGACTTTGCAAGGGGTCCAAACCAGCCCAAAAAATATAGTTGGAGAAAGAGGGCCCCTTCTGAATTTGAACCTAAAAGTTTGCAGTGTTGGAAAGATTGAATTCTTGTTTCTCTTTTGCTAAGACGTGTTTTTTTTTTCAAGAGCCAGATCTACCTTCTAAACTTGTATCAAGTAAAAAAAAAAGTGAACATCTTGAGAAGGTTGTTCAGAAAAAAGAGTATGAGCATTTTTCAACACCTTTATTTATTTCTGACAAGGTAGGAAGCAAACATGGGAGAAAGTAGAATCCAAGCAACATCGTTAAATTTTACTGCAACTGTAAATATAATTCAATAGTTTCCTCATTTTCTACCACATAAAAAAATATGAGCATCATTACAGGTCATAATTGAGAGATAGAGGCTGCCTCACTTTCTAAGCATCCAAATGAGTAATTTGGCAGGCGGTTCTCCAATGTATCATTTTCACAATTAAAATGGAAATGAATTCAGTGCCCCATAAAGTTACTAAACATGGTATATCTTATTAACCAATCCCTTAATTGTAATCATTTTATGATTTCTAAGACTACTAAAGCATGAAAACTATTCTGAGCAATTTTGAATATGAGGAAAGAGAGAGAAAAAGCTCACCCCACCTTTTTTTAACAAATGCATTTTCATAATGAGTTGGTTGTAGTAAATTATTCAGATTATAATTTGACTTATTAAATACAATTATATCCCCATTCATTCCTATTCAGAGCAATACAGGAATATTTACATGACACTGGTTCATTAAACGGATTGAGTTGGCGTAATTCTGAATTTTCGCTCTGAAATCTTTGTATTGTCTCCTTTTGGAAAGTGAGAAATTATCAATAGTGAAAGCTTAATTTTTGATGAATGAATCTCTGCTATAGACTTTCTTTGGGTTTTTTTTTTTTTAAATTTGATTTATATGCCGCCCTTCTCCGGAGACTCAGGGCAGCTTACAATGCGTTAAGCAATAGCCTTCATACTTTTTGTATATTTATACAAAGTCAGCTTATTGCCCCCACAAACTGGGTCCTCAATTTACCTACCTTAGAAAGGATGGAAGGCTGAGTCAACCTTGAGCCTTGGTGAGATTCGAACCTGCAATAATTGCAGGCAGCTGTGTTAATAACAGGGTGCTTTAAACCACTGTACTATCCAAGGCTCTTTGCTATAGACTTTCTTAATGCCTGTCAATTTCAACCACTTTAGTCCTCATGAATCAAAATTCTTATCAATATCAGATTTCTAGCTCACAAATAATTAGTTTTCTTTGTTTAGGTATATATCTGTCAAGTTGATTTATTAATCATGTCTATTCATAAGAACCTAGTCAAATAATGGTCCATATTAAATTGGCACTAGATAGAATTAACAAAATTCAAGATGGGTTGGAATTAGACCATTTGTGAGAATATAATGACTCTAGGCTGATTACTTGTTTGACTCCATCCCCAAGCTTTTCTCTTGTACTATCAGTAGAAAGTTGTCCCAATGTGGGCAGATAAGATAAAGGTAAAGGTTTCCCTCGCACATATGTGCTAGTCGTTTCCGACTAGGGGGCGGTGCTCATCTCCGTTTCAAAGCCGAACAGCCAACACTGTCTGAAGATGTCTTCATGCTGGTCATGTGGCCGGCATGACTCAACACCAAAGGCTCATGGAACGCTGTTCCCTTCTCACCAAAGGTGGTCCCTATTTTTCTACTTGCATTTTTTATGTGCTTTCGAACTGCTAGGTTGGCAGAAGGTGGGACAAGGAATGGGAGCTCACCCTGTCACACGGCACTAGGGATTCGAACTGCCGAACTGCCAACCTTTCGATCAACAAGCTCAGTGTCTTAGCCACTAAGCCACCGTGTCCCTCTATGTGGGCAGATATACTGAGTTAAATTCTCACAATTCATGACAAAAATGACCTTTTCTAAGAATTCTGGGAACTGAAGTCAATGTATCTGGTTATGTTAGGCCACCTGGGTAATCCTGACAAGAAAAAAGACCAGGTGAGCTCATTCTACTGTATTGTAAAAGGACATTAACAGCACCTTGTAAATCTAAAAGTACAAACTCTCCACTATCACTTTTAACAGCCTGAACAGTTAAGGTGAGTCCTGTCTACATTTCTTCCTTTGACTGTTGAGCCACTGGGGGCTCCTGTCTCTCTTCTCTGATTGCTTCCTAGGGCAGCCTCTCTTCCCCATGTCACCTAAGGTCATCTACACATTCCAATGAAAGTCAGGTAAAACTGCCCCAGATCTGGTCTAGCACTTGTTCCATGATTTGCTTTATTAACCACATTCCACTGTGATCAGCTTGCTATGTCCTTAAACCTAACTGAGCTACTTGAAATGCTAAGCCAACTCTTTTTTTTTTACTGATTGACCCCCTTCACCTTTTGCTCAGCTCCATATCATCTGCACAGGCCAACACTTTTTTCCATCCTACGCATCATTTCCGTTAGATCACCGAAATACAAAATGAGCAAAAACGGTTATTCATATGAGTTATGGTAGGTTTTTATTCCCCCAGCGTTGAAGAAACTGTGCCAGGCAGAGAAACATTTGTGCTGTACCAGAGAACATAATTTAGATAAAGAGATGGAGAGAAGGAACATTTCTAAGAAAGTTAAAAGCTGGAAAAAGTGCAACGTAAGGAGGGTATGTTCTACATGGAAAGGAAAGGAAAGGAAAGGGAAGGGAAGGGAAGGGAAGGGAAGGGAAGGGAAGGGAAGGAAGGAAGGAAGGAAGGAAGGAAGGAAGGAAGGAAGGAAGGAAGGAAGGAAGGAGATGGAAAGGAGAAGGAAGGGAAAGGAAAGGAAAGCCACGGGAGGGAGGGAGGAAGGGAGGGAGGGAGGGAGG
>WNWU01000025.1:12305903-12323890 GCA_012654045.1 Ptyas mucosa
GAAGGGAAGGGAAGGGAAGGGAAGGGAAGGGAAGGGAAGGGAAATAGCCATTTGGATATACAGTGTAAATTGGAAGGAACTTTGCCCTTAGGAAACATGGATTATTATACAAACACTGAATTTCTCTGGATAGCCTTCTGAATAAAATTTTGTGAATGGTAATATTATCACAGACTCCAGCAAATAACCTGACCTGCAGTTGTCACTTGCTAATTTAATTAGCCTCTTTGTATTTTGGGAGGTGAGATTATTGGTTGTAATTATGTTTAATGTTACAATTCTTTTTTTCCCCCTCCTTTTTTTAGCTCGGGGCAGGAGGGATTGGTCTTCGTATTAACATTCCGGGTTTCGTATCTTCCTTGTATTTCTCTACCAATGTTTTAAAGAAACACTCTTCAGAGAAAATGTCTAAAATATGTTTTGTTAAGTGAGCACCAGAGAAGGATGCATTCTCACCATAAACCACATCCTCGTTCTGACATCCATTAATTTTTGCCTTTGGTAGCAAAAGACGGCCATGAATGAAATGTTCTGCCTTATCCTTCTTACCCTTTTAAAATGTTCTATATTCTTCCTCACTTATATTCTTTGAAATATAATAAATTTAATAAAAAGAGCTCCCCCCCTTTCTATCCTTTTCAGGTTGATTTCCCCAAATATGTTTGTTTTAAAAAAAAAACAAAAACTAGATGTAGATAAATCTGCATCAATGACAATTTTATTTCTAATACTGAAGTACCACTTTTGTTTTGTGTTTTTTTTTTTTGTCTAAAGGAAGGAGTTGGTTTTAGAGAAAGGACAGTGTGCTCTATAACACAAACACACATAACGATGTACTTTAAAATATATGGCTGTGGTTGCAGTCCTTTATAGTTTCAGTGTAGTCTCTTCAACATCTCTTGGCCTTACCAGAATCCATAAGTTTACATTAAATAATGAGAGATTGCCATAGTAGAAGTAGCAGCTTCCCATTTTTTTTTTAAATCAGTAATGTTCCTAGATTCCATCTTTGGTGGCCTAGCGGTAAAGACACTTGCCTCCCAATAGGAAGGTTGAGGGTTCAATCCTAGTAGTGGTAGATAGTTCTCTCTCAGAAATAAAATCTCTCTCTCTCTCACACACACACACATACACACATCTATCTATCTATCTATCATTCTATCTATCTATCTATCTATCTATCTATCTATCTATCTATCTATCTATCGCCAACTTCACATGGCATCAGGAAGGGCATCCGGTCAGTAAACACTCAGCTCCCTGTCAGCTTTGGAAGCCATATTAGGCCAGAAGCTTCAATGCTGCCACCTCCTCATGTGTGGGAAAGTAGGAGGGGGGATTTAGGAGAGAGGGTTAGTAATCATAATAGCATTCTTCCTGTCAGTCAACGTCAGGGCGATCCAGCATCTGGAGAAGGAGTGGTCAGGGGGCTGGGTCGAGATGGAACAGATGTTGATTGGAGCACGTGATTGATTGGGGAGAAAGGGGGTGGTTTGAGGAGCTTTGACTTACTGAAGGAAAACCTGGGCTTTTCAGATTCGGGATTTCCCAGATGTGCCAGGTTACCTATTCTAGTAAAGAGAACTTTGGAAAATGCTTGCTTCTGTGTCTTTACTTGGAGTTGGGGTTTTCCTGGAACGCTGACATTCCATCCAGTTGACCCAAATATTTGCACTTCTGCATTAGAGCTGTTTGGGGAAATTCTCCTAATAGCCAGCTCAAAGGGGAAGATGGCTGAGTGCAAAGTGGAAAACCCAACATGGTAACAACCACTACTGTGGCCACCACACAAACCAGCCATCCTGACTTGCAAAAGCTGCACTTGCTTGAAGCTCTGTTGGAAAGTTTAGCTTGAGAGGTTTTGCTGATGTGTGCTGCTCATGTTTTAGAAAATAGAAAAAGAAAGGGAGGGAGGGGTAGAATGGAGAGAGAGAGAGAAAGGGGGGTGAGAGAGAGAAGAGAGAGAGAGAGAGAAGAGAGAGAGGAGAGAGAGAGGGGGAGAGAGAGAGAGGAGAGAGAGAGAAGAGAGAGAGAGGAGAGAGAGAGGGGGGAGAGAGAGAGAGGAGAGAGAAAGAGAGATAGAGGAGGGGGGGGGGAGAGAGAGAAATGCTCCAGGCAGGAGAAAGCTGATTTCTTGATTGCTTGATGAGCTTTCGCTAGATAATTAAGTTAAGGAAAGTGACCTTATTACTGAGTGAAACAAAGCCAGTAGATTTTCTTTATGAAAGGCAGGTAGGCTAGGAGAAGTAAGACATTAAACGACGCAGGGGAGAGAGAGAGAAAGAGAGGGAGAGAGACAGAGAGAGAAAGAGATAAATTCAAAGCATTTTCCTCAATTTACATGGTTGGTTTCACAAAGGTTTGGCTCACTAGGAACAACCAAAGTGATAAAATGTGTGTGTTTTTTGGGGGGGGAAGGGGCTCCTCTTTTTCCCCCTCTGCCTTTTGTTTCAATGTGTTAAGCCCTTGCTGGATTTCTCCATTTCCCTCCATTCCCCAAACCCCCAGCAGATTATCTTTTTTTTTTCCTGAGTTAAACGTGTATCAGGGATCCCTTAGGCTTCAGGAGTCTTACCTCTCTGTGATGGGAGCTAACAGGGCATATCAATTGTTCATGATTTCCTATTCTCCTGCAAATTAGGGAGAAGCAGAAGAGCCACTGGCGTGTAAATCTTGTGCAATCAGCATTTTTCTTTCCCCAGACTTCAGTGCTGGGCATGTTTGGATAATTAATTATAAGAAGGCGTGTGCACGTGCGAACACACACTCACTCTCTCTCACACACAAACACACTGTCTCCCCACCCCCCACCCCTTTGTTCTTGATCCTGAATTGCCGTTTAGCAGCCTGTCAATGCTGATCTAATAAACGTCTCCCAGTCCACTTGAAACGGATCCCTCTTTCGCTTAAAGGGATCTTGATTCGGAGGACTGGATTTTCATCTTGTTGCCCTTTTGTTTGCTCGCCAGAAGCAATTGCATCTCCTTTCCCCATTCTATCTGACCCACGGGGCTTTTTAACGTTTTTTTCAGGTTGCATTTCCTCCAGCAAAACGCTGTTTTTTCACAGCATCAGAGAGTTTTAGGAGATACGGGTTGGGTTTTTTTTCTCCTGCACAGTTAATCTCTTCCTTCCTGTCTTGTTCTCTGCATACCTCAGATCTCTGCCTAGCTAATTTCATGCAACGGGTATATATATATGATTAGCTCAGTGACTGCCATTGTGACTCTGTGCTGGTGTGAATTAATTTGTGGGAAATCATGAACCTTTCCGTTCTGGTTTAAGCTTCTCTGCTCTCATTAGGGCCTCTTGAAGTGGGACGGTAGCAATTCACCACAGCCAGCTGGCCATGACTAACCTACCACGGCCAACTCGCCACAGGGCAGCTAGCTGTGGGACAAGAGTTACCCTAAGCAGTGTGCAGCAGCAGCCAAACAAGCTGATACAATCCTGGGTTGTATAAATAGAGGCATAGAATCAAGATCACGTGAAATATTAATTGCCGCTTTACAAAACCCTAGTAAGACCCCACCTGGAATACTGCAGCCAATTTTGGTCACCACACTACTTAAAAGATGTTGAGACTTTGGAAAAAGTTCTGAGAAGAGCAACTAAGATTATCAAAGGCCTGGGGACTAAACCATGTGAAGACCGGCTGCAGGATTTGGGTCTGGCTGGTCTAAAGAAAAAAAGAATTAGGGGTGACATGATAGCAGTATTCCAGTATTTGAGGGACTGCCACAAAGAAGAGGGGGTCAAATTATTCTCCAAAGCACCTTCAAGGCAGGACACGAAACAACGGTTGGAAACTAACCAACGAGAGAAGCAATCTAGAATTAAGAAGAAACTTCCTACAGGTGAGGACAATTAACTATGGGAACAGTTTGCCTTCAGAAGTTGTGGGTGCTCCATCACTGGAGGTTTTTTAGAAGAGTCTACACAGTTACTTGTCTGATATTATATAGGGCAGCGATGGCTAACCTTTTTGCCATCATGTGCCAAAAGTGGGGGGAGTGCAGGGGCGTCGCTTGCGTGCGTGCCCACAACCATAATTCTATGTGCCCCGCCCCCTGCACATGCATGCATGACCCCCCCGCGCTCCCCCACTTTTGGCATGTGATAGCAAGGTAGACCCATTTTTTGCTCTCCCCAGGCTCTAGAGCCTTTCTAGGAGGCTTGGGAGAGCGAAAATGGCTTTCCCCGCTCCCCGAGATGCGCTCCGGAGGCCGGAGACAGCCTTTTTTCTGACTTCCGGTGGGCCCAAAAGGCCCGAAAATCAGCTGACTGGTGCGCGCATGCATGCCAGAGCTGAGCTCGCGTGCCCCCTGATATGGCTCCACATGTCACCTGTGGCATGCGTGCCATAGGTTCGCCATCACAGGTGTAGGGCCTCCTGCTTGAGCAGGGGGCTGGACTAGAAGACCTCCAAGATCCCTTCCAGCTCCTAATCTGTTCTGTTCTGTTCTGTTCTGTTCTGTTCTTCTATTCTAGTCTAGTCTAGTCTAGTCTAGTCTAATCTAGTCTAGTCTAGTCTAGTCTAGTCTATCCTATCCTATCCTATCCTATCCTATCCTATCCTATCCTATCCTATTCCATTTTCTAATATCAAAGAAATGGTGGAATAGAATCATTAAAGAAAGAAAGAATTCAAAGGGAGGGAACAGAATGAAATGTGAATGGCGAAAATTAAAATATTTTTATTTATTTTAAATAAAATAAATAAAATTGTTAAATTGCCCGGCAACGAGTTGACATGCTGTGAGTTGGCTGTGGCAAATTGTCCCATTCCCTCTTGAGGTAGGGGTAGATTTTTCATGCAAAAAAAAGAAAAAAAGAAGAAGTATCTATCTTTTTTTTTTTTTAGGGGGGGGGACTCTGCTACTTTTGGTGTTTGGCAGCGAAGCATTGAAAAGATCAGCCACAATGAAAATTCTGGATTGCGAACAAGAGAAGCTGAGCTGCAATCCTCAACACAGAGACACACATAAAGAAAACAAAACAAAATATAGGAATTCACTATCAAACAAGGAATCCAAAGGACTCACAAAGCTTGGGGATCCACATAATTTGTGTTTCTCCTTTTTCAGAGTAAAGTGGATTTTTTTTTTACCGCACCCACTCCCCAAATTATTTTTTTTGAAGATTAAAAATCACGGCTGCAAAACATACAGACTACTAGGATATACGTGCTCATCTTTTATACATTAGAATTCAAAGTATATGCATCCTCTCTTTTTGGAACCACAGGATTTATCATTTATTATCCACTTCATGGATGCCTCGGTTAGCCATTTTAAGGCTCTCTTTCTAATTGCCTGAAATCCTGCCCCCTGGTATATTATTCCTTCAGCTTCTTTTACTGATCATGTACAGTTAAGTAGCAAGGCAATACATTCCTTGTCTGCTACCCATACACCCAAGTGAAAAAACCCTCCTAAAAAACAGCTTTTCTGCTTAAATCATTCTTTATTGTTTGAAGCATTTTCATAGTGTGTTCCTTTTTTTTAAAAAAAGATCCTTATTAATCCATCAGCATTACTGCTCCAATTTGAAAAGAAAGAAAATAAAAGTTTCAATCTTTAACTTGCTTTTTTAACCCAGTTTCTTTCCTAGCGTGGTATGAATTTTCTTTTCAAATATTTCCTTTTTAATCTGCATTTCCCCCCCTTTTCTTCACAAAATCCTATGGGAATGAGGATGGTTACACTTCCTGGTAAGAAATCTGTGAAATATATAATGTGGGTTGCACTTTTAAGAAATAGAAATAGAATAACAAAGTGGGAAGGGACCTTGGAGGTCTTCTAGTCCAACCCCTTACCCAGGAAGGAAACCCTACACCACTTCAGACAAATGATTATCCAACATCTTCTTAAAAACTTCCAGTGTTGTAGCATTCACAACTTCTGGTGGCAAGTTGTTCAACTGATTCATTGTTATAACGGTCAGGAAATTTCTCCTTAGTCCTAGGTTGCTTCTCTCCTTGATTAGTTTCCACCAAATAGATAATGTGTCCGAAGGATATCTTCAAACTCTTTCTAAACTTAGAGAAATTTAGTGTACAGGTAATCCTTGACTTACGGCCACAATTGAGCCCAAAATTTATGTTGCTAAGTGAAAAATTTAAGTGACTTTTGCCCCACTTTGCGACTTTTCTTGCCACATTTGTTAAGCAAATCACTGCCGTTGTTAAATTAATAATTAAAACATAGGTTATTAAGTGAATCTGGTTTCCCCATTTAACCTTGCTCGTCAGAAGGTTATATTATTTAACCTATATTATATAGGTTAAATATAGGGAGACATTATAGCAGTCTTCCAATGTTTGAGCGGCTGCCACAGAGAGGAGAGGGTCAAGCTATGACCAAGGAGAGATTCAACCTGGAAATAAGGAGAAATTTTCTGACAGTGAGAACAATCCACCAATGGAACAGAAGTTGCCTTCAGAAGTTGTGGGAGCTTCATCACTGGAAGCTTTCAAGAAGAGACTGGACTGCCCTCGGTCAGAAATGGTGTAGGGTCTCCTGTTTGGGTGGGAGGTTGGACTAGATGACCTACAAGGTACCTTCCAACTCTGTTAATCTGAATCTAAGATGATCAAAGGCCTGGAGACTAAAACATATGATGAAAGGTTACAGGAACTGGGCATGGCTAGTCTAGTGAAGAGAAGGACCAGGGGAGACATGATAGAAGTTTTCCAATATTTGAGGGGTTGCCACAGAGAGGAAGGGCTCTAACTATTTCCCAAAACACCAGAAAGCCAGACAAGGAATAATGGATGGAAACTGATCAAAGAGAGATTCAACCTAGAAATAAGGAGAACTTTTCTGACAGTGAGAGCAATCAACCCATGGAACAGAAGTGGCCTTTGGAAGTTGTGGGAGCTTCATCACTGGAAGCTTTCAAGAAGAGACTGGACTGCCATCTGTCAGAGATGGTGTAGGGTCTTCTGCTTTGGTGGGAGGTTGGATTAGATGACCTACAAGGTCCCTTCCGATTCTGTTAATCTGTAATAAATATGAACCAGTTTCAATCGTCCACATTATGTGACCAAGGGGATGCTGCAATAGTCATAAGTGTGAAAAATAGTCATAAGTCACTTTTTTCAGTGCCGTTGTAACTTTGAATGGTCACTAAATGAATTGTTGTAAGTTGAGTACTACCTGTAGTTTTGACAGTATTGGAAATCCAGTCAGTATTGATATCCAGTAGATACTTTTCCCCTCATTTCCAAATCTTGGAAGCCCCCCAGGAACATGTCATCTGGTACCACCATGATGTTAGGATTAGAAAATTCAGAGAAATAAGTTTTACTCTGCAGCAGAAACAGCAGCGCCACAAACAAAGGAGGACTGCTAAAATCATAGAATTATAGGGCGGGAAGGGATATTGGAGGTCTTCTAGTCCAACCCCTGCCCAAGCCAGGAGATCCTATACCATCTCGGAGAAATGGCTGTCTAATCTTTTCTTGAAGACCTATGATGGAGTACCCACAACTCTGGGGGGCAAGCCATTGCACATATGAATCATTCTTAGTGTTAAAAAGGTAAAGGTTTCTCTTGCACATACTGTATGTGCTAGTCATTCCTCACTCTAGGAGGCGATGCCAAAAAAAAATCCAAGAGACTCACCACTTTCTCATGACCCCTTGAAGGTAAAGGTTCCCCTTGCCTCTAGGGGGCGGTGCTCATCTCTGTTTCAAAGCCAAAGAGCCAGCGCCGTCCGAAGACATCTCCATGGTCATGTGGCCGGCATGACTAAATGCCAAAGGCGCACAGAGCACTGTTCCCTTCCCACCAAAGGTGGTCCCTATTTTTCTGCTTGCATTTTTTTATGTGCTTTTGAACTGCTAGGTTGGCAGAAGCTGGGACAAGTAATGGGAGCTCACCCATTACACGGCACTAGGGATTCAAACCACTGAACTGCTGACCTTTCGATCGACAAGCTCAGCGTCTTAGCCACTGAGCAACTGTGTTCCAACCGTCTTAATAAAGCTAGCACTCAACTTACACAAAACAGAGGGAAGGGTTTCATTGTGTGTTTGTGGCCCCCATCTTGACTTTCTGGGCTGACACCTCTACGCTCATACTCTTGTAAAAAAAAAAAAAAGAAAAAAAAGTGCTGAATCTGTTCAGAAGGCAGAATTGGCAGTAGAAGTTGCCAACAAGAAGAGAATGCAGTTATGAAGCCCAAAGAGCTTTAAACTGATTAGATGGGTAGAAGCAATAATAATAATAAAAAGGATAGAAAAGCTATTGGAAGATGGACAGTTTTAATTCTCTGTGTCTTTTGCTTGATTGCTCTTTCTCTTGTGAAAAAGATGAGGGGGGGGAAGGGAGGCCATGCAGATTTAAAAGGGCAGAGGGAACTCCCCGATGTAAATTGCTGATCTGAGCAATGGCAAATCTGATTATTCCTCCATGCGCAACGCGAACACCATTCTCCAGTTTCCAAAATGGAATGAATTAAAATGTTCATTCAACCAGTACTGTCAAGACACCATCAACATAATGTCCAAATGGCAGTGCATATCGGGGGAAAAAAAAAAAGGATAGAGGCACAGCTGAGAAACGGAAATGAGAATCCTGAATATATTAATGAAACGTTAATTCATGGGCCTGCGATGGTGGGTTTTATTAGTCCTTGTAAATCTCAGATGGGTATAGAAGTCGTGAGATTTCTGGAACTCTTGTAAATTAGCTTCTCGTACTAATGAAACAGTTGTTTAGGTTGTCAAAGGGACTGGATTGTGAAGGATTTGGGTGTTGAGACAATTACCGAACCAAATAATTAAACTATATTGCAAAATTACTCTTTTTAGCAATATTTACAATGTACTTTCTCCTCTCTGGTTCTCCCCCTCTCTTGGGGGCGGGGGACCTGAATTATGATGCTTGTTACAGATGAAAATACGCTCACAACAGCCTTAGCCAACCACACATTCATTGTTTTAAAACAACATGAAAGTTGAGCTGAAAATAATCTCATTTTGCCGTACACTTTCTAGGGCAGGATATTGTACTTATTTCAAGATATAAAGATGAAGGTTAAATATCAGCAGAATTGAAAATTTCAAGATTTTTTTCCTTTGCATTTTAGAGCTTTTACTTTAGTGACACCTGACCTGACCTCGGTTTATTTTTTAATATTTTTATTAAACAGTTTTTTAAAAAAAGAAACCCAAAACAGATATTTACATCTTCTTCTTTTCAACATCTTCACATCAGTAATCTATATTTATACATTTTCTCTTTCTCATCTTAATATTTCTTTTATACATATATTTCTAGTATATCATATATATATATATATACACACACACACACACACCCCATTATAATATATTCTATTGATCTAAATATTTTATTTACATTTAACATAAACATATACCTAATTTCCATTCCACAATTTTTATATCTTCCCATTTGTTTCCATATTCCTCCACCTATTTTAACCATTGTTTAGTCTTCTTTATTTATTTATTTATTGGTGGTAAAACTGATTATCAGGAAAAAAGCTAATAGATGGAAAATTTTCACAGGTGGATTCAATAAAGACAAGCATACATTTCCATACATTGGATAGCATTCCTTCATTGAGCGAGAAATAACTTTTCAACCCTTCTCAAAGATGGCATATTCTAAGCCTCTTTCTCATTAGATGAAATTATATCAGTATCTTTTTTTTCAACCAGCTTTACTTAGAGGCTAGGTTAAAGCTGAATTTTCAGCAGTGTTATGTGCAGCCTAAGGAGGCTTTAGATATGAGCTTTCCACCATAGGGTTTTTTTTTCATTTTCATTTGTTTCTTTTGTCTGTTTGCTTTCTGTTGTTTATCAACCAAATAAGTTTATCTTAGGCATTCTTTAGAGCCTTCTCATTCTCAAAGGAACTAAAATAAACCAAATATCTCAGTAACAACAACTACAGTATGTAAATGTTTTTTGGGAAGAAACCCCTGCAGTTGGTGTGGTGAGAGTTAGTAAATTCCAACAACACTCTGACTCTCTGGCTAACTATTTAATTTTTTTTAAAATTTTGACTGATGAAGTTACTTGGATGAGTAACGAAGCCTCTCAGATTAACAAACTTTGTTCTAGTTGCCATAATTTAACCTTATAAGACAACAACAATAGCAAGCATATCAAAATATGTATTTCTATTTATTAGTTTGTCAAACATGTACAAGATAGCAGATATAAATATAAATATGGATATGAATGAAAGAAATGAATACAAATAAATGGGGACAGTAGGACAAGGACGGTAGGCACGATGGTGCGCTTATGCACGCCCCTTACAGATCTCTTAGGCATGGGGTGAGGTCAACAGTAGACAGTCTTAGGTTAAAGTTATGGGGGTTTGGGGATGAAACCATAGAGTCAGGTAGTGCATTCCAGGCATTGACCACCCTATTGCTGAAGTCATATTTTCTGCAATCGAGTTTGGAGTGGTTTACCTTAAATTTGTATCTATTGTGTGCTTGTGTATTGTTGCGGTTGAAGCTGAAGTAGTCATTGACAGGTAGGACGTTGTAGCAAATAATTTTATGTACTACACTTAGGTCAGACCGAAGGCGACATAGTTCTAAGTTGTCTAAGCCCAAAACTTCAATCCTGGTGGCATAAGGTATTTTGTTGTGAGTAGAGGAGTGGAGTACTCTTCTTGTGAAATACCTCTAGACTCCCTCAATTGTATTAATGTCCAATGTACAGTGTGGATTCCTGGCAGATCAGCTGTATTTGAGAATTGGTCTAGCAAAGGTTTTGTGTGCCCTAGTTAGCAATACAATGCTACTGGAGAAGAAGCTTCGCAAAATTAGGTTTACAACTCTTAATGCCCTTTTGACAATGCTGTTACAGTGAACTCTGGCACTTTGATCATTTGAGATGAGTACTCCAAGGTCCTTGACAGAGCGGGAGGTCTTCTACCTTCTAACCCTGAAGCCACTTTGGAGCATCTTCAGGGGTGCCACAGCTATGGTGGTTGGAGCTGTTGGATTGGGAGTGGGGAATAGAGATAGCTGGGGACTTGTAGCCAAAATAAAATTCTTTCTCCTGGGAACCAAGGATGTTCTCACCAGGTGTTGGGGAGGCGTGGACTGGAACCCACTGGGGTTGAGTCAGTGAGGGGATTGTACCATGTGATGGACATGTGGACAGGGGGAAAGAACTTTGATTTTTAATTTGGGTGGGGAAAACCGTGGGACCTTCAGAGTTGGGTTTTCACCAGATGTGCCATTAAAGGTAAAGGTTCCCCTCGCACATATGTGCTAGTCGTTCCCGACTCTAGGGGGTGGTGCTCATCTCTATTTCAAAGCTGAAGAGACAGCGCTGTCTGAAGATGTCTCTGTGGTCATGTGGCCAGCATGACTAAACGCCAAAGGCACACGGAACGTTGTTACCTTCCCACCAAAGATGGTCTCTATTTTTCTACTTGCATTTTTTACGTGCTTTCAAACTGCTAGGTTGGCAGAAGCAGGGACAAGTAACAGGAGCTCATCCCGTTATGCAGCACTAGGGATTCAAACCGCTGAACTGCTGACCTTTTGATTGACAAGCTCAGCGTCTTAGCCACTGAGCCACCCCATCCCTATAGATATGCCATTATGACATGCTTAATAGATCTGTACTTTGAGGAACACCTAGGCCTCAGAGGTTTGATTGTGTTGGGTTTGTTACTTGAAACACTTGAAAGTTGGCTTCTGAGACATGGTCATTCTGTGGCTAGACACATCTCCTCTGGCCACATCCACCATCCACCTTGTGAGAAGAGCCCTAACATGCTCTGAAACATTCCTAAAATACAAATGTACCAGCTCTAAAAGTCTGAAGAGCTCTTTTTTTATGTCAGTCACATTTTCATTCAATTAGTAACAATTTGGATTATCTCTCTTTCTCTAATTCAGGCATAGATCTTCCCTAGATATTTATGTCCCTTCTTCCTATCTTTTCCATTAATTGGGATGGATCTCTAAAAAAAGAAAGATTGGTATTTTTTCTCTCTAAATTATATAGTTAAAATAATTAAACTCTTCAGCCCCATGACTTCCAGCCATTTAGGAGGAAGTTAACCCTTTCCCCCAGCACCAGAATAAAGACAAGATGCTTTCTGCAAAATATTCTACAGTAGTGACCAAAATTGTGGAAACCTTTTGGGAAAAGTGTATTTTCTAAAACTAGCTAATAACACCACTTTTTTTGGGTGTAGTATCATAAAATTATATATCAATGGAAATATAATTTAATCAAGAATCTAATGCAATAACTTTTATGAAGGATTTGCTATTAGAATAGCAGTTACAGTATAAAGAAGAAAAGTGAAACACATAGAAAAAATGCGATATACAAAAAATATCACCATAGAAAAAATGAGATATACAAAAATGATCACCATGTCAGTTAATACTTAGTTTGGGAATCTTTAGCATGAATTACGGCCTTACAACATCTTCCCATGAAGTTCTGCAGCTGTTATAATGTGAAACCAAGATTGAATTATGGCTTCTATTAACTGGGTTTTATGGCTGGGTCGCTTCTGACTAACTAGTTTCTTTAATTGGCTCCATAGATTTTCAGTTGGGTTATTCCCAGGCCATTCCAGCAGTGGAATATGATTATCTTGAAACTCCCCCCAAAAAAGTGGTGTTATTAGCCATTAATCCTCAAAAATACACTTTTTCTAAAAGGTTTTAACAATTTTGGCCACTACTGTAGTTGTTCTCTTATTTATACAATGGCAGCTTTGTGTTTTGTGGTGTCTATGATCCCACCTACAGTCTTCCACATTTCTGCTAGGAGTGAGCCATAATACTTTGATGCTCAGTAGACCTCCAGGAGTGATTCACTGTAGCTGGAGGAGAAGGAGGAGGACCTGGTGGTGATATGTATCCGATCGGGAGTTGAAACACACTAGGATTTTCTTTTTCATCAGTACATAAAGACATGGCTTTGTTGTGTCTTCGGCTCCCGAGCCCGGACCTCCGGAGGAAGAATCCTCCGAAAGTGAAGAGGAGGAGGAGGCAAGGGCCTCCTCCCCTGGCCCGTCTGGTTTGGCACCACCCCAGGCCCCAGCTGAAAGCCCTGTGGAAGAAAGCTCCTCTGAGTCAGACGTTAATGAGGAGAGGGAGTGGATTAATCCCAGGTGGCGACGATCAGAGAGACGGGCTCAGCAAAGGAGTGGGTGGGGCCGAGCACGAGGTGATGAGTCACAAAGCCAATGCCCCACAAGGTATAAAAGGAGCTGACTTTACCTTGTTGGCTTTTGTGACGAACAAAGTTTTACCCTGACTGCTTGTGTCCTGAAATACAGCTAAGTGTTTTCTTTTAAACGTGTATTGGATATAAATACTCGGAGCCTTATCAGGGACTGGCCGTGGCAACTCAAAACAACAGCTGTCGTTATCTCTCCCGGGCTCGCTGCCAGCTTGTTGTTTATGGATGGTAAATAAACAACTTCTGAATACTCCTGTTCGAGTGTGTGTGCTTGTCTGGGCTTCTGAAGCAGGGAGGGGACAGAACAGGCTTCTACTTTTTCACGTTTCTTTTCACGAAATAAATCTAGTTTGAATAATCCAGTTTCAGCTATGCTGTAATACCCAGGAGACTGTTGCAAGGTTCACTCCTTTAACCAATTAGTTTCTAGGTGGTTTGAAGTTGTCTTTAATATTTGTTTCATGGAAAAGAATAAGGTCTTCAAAAAACGTTTGGACAGCCATTTGGCTGGCATGCAATAAGTTTTCCTGCTTTGGGCAGACGGTTGGACTAGAAATCCTTCAAGATCCCTTTCAGCCAGAGGTGAAATCCATTTTTTTTTCACTAGCGGTCCTGTGGGTGTGTCTTGGTCATCGTGGTGTGGCTTGGTGGGCATGGCAGGGGTAGGATATTGCAAAATCTCCATTCCCACCCCACTCTGGGGACAGCCAGAGGTGGAATTTGCCGGTTCTCCAAACTACTCCAAACTTCTGCTACCGGTTCTCCAGAATCTGTCAGAACCTGCTGGATTTCACCCCTGCTTCCAGCCCTATGATTCTATCATTCATGAACCTCAGTGTCATAAAGAAGAAGGCCAGAAGCAGATAAGAACCAGGAGACTGTAAAGAAAGTATCTTTTTGGAAACAGTCATAAGAAGGAAACGTCCAGCTTTTTCTGGAATATAACAAACTCAATGGGGAGGCCTGAGAACATGAACTCACCCCAAATAGTGGAACAGAATAGTAGCCAGCTTTTACTTGTCTTGATATACAGACAATCAGGAATCCCCAAGGCCATAAGACTGGAATATTTCTATTCACCCTCACCTCAACCTGTGAATCCAGCTTAAGAGAAACAAAGAACTGAATTTAAAAGAATTTTTTTAAAAAATGGAATGGAAAAAGGGTAAGAAAAACAGTTTCTGGAGGTCCATTGTTATAAATCTTTGCTCCTTGGAGATTTTATTTTCCAGTTATCTTGACATTGGGGTTGTTTTAGTGCTTGCATTACTGATTTACATCTTTACTGCTGTTTTATCTCACTATGTCTGTTTGAGATTGAACTTTGGACAATGTCTGGGCTAATATTTGCCCTTTTTTAACATATGTTCATGCAAATTTAGTGGCAATTGTGGATAGGTGGCTCATGTCTGATAGTGTAAATGCTGCAGCTCTCTAAGTCATTCCTGGGCATACATGGGCATACAGATTCCCTTGTAACATTTTCAACATTTCAACATTTCAAAAAGTGGTTTGCGAATAACTTCTTTGCGGGTGTATTTTGCCTTCCCAATCTAAGACTATGACCAGGTGTTAGCATAAACACCTAAATTCTATGCCAAGGTCTTAGCAGATACATCAAGTTGACTCAATTTATTACTGTTTGTTTATATATATATATATGTATGTATGTATGTGTGTGTGTGTGTGTGTGTATATATATATAAAATTATTATTATATGTATATGAAATCTTAATCTGTTCACCGCTCTGAGTCCTTCGGGATAGGGGCGGTATAGAAATTCAATAAATAAATAAATAAATAAATAAATAAATAAATAAATAAATAAATAATCAATCTGCTGTCTGTGCAAGATCCGGGTTCAGTACCATGGACAGCTGCCATGTCAGAACCATAAAGGGCAAATAGAACAGTCATTCAGCAAGTCTTAATAGAACTTGCTGGGTCACCTAAAATGGACCTCAGCAATACATGCCTTTTAAGCCAGAACAGTTACTCCCGTACTCCTGAAGACAGGCTGTGACACTTGCTCAGAGGTGGGTTTCATATATTGTTACCACCGGTTCGCCCTGCGTGCGCACACTCGCTTTGCACACACATCTTCCGTGCATGCACTTTGCTCACAAGCGCGCCTTCTGTGTATTAACCCAGCCTCGAAAACATGGCTAAATAGGATGATATAGCACCGACTGAACCGGTATGAACCGGCTGAATACCACCACTGCACTCATAAAACATCCTCCAAATTCATAGATTTATTCCCAGAACATAGAACATAGAATGATAGAGTTGGAAGGGGAGCTTGGAGGTCTTCTAGTCCAATTCCCCCGCTCAAACAGGAAATCCCATACCATTTCAGACAAATGGTTGTCCAGTCTCTTTTTGTAAGCCTCCAGTGATGGAGCACCCACAACTTCTGAAGGCAAGCCATTCCATCGGTTGATTGCTCTCACCATTAGAAAATGTCACTTTTTCTATATCATCAACTGTTTCTGTAACAGCTGTTTCCAAGACTAGAGAGGGCCAATATCAGGGGTGAAATCCAGCAGGTTGTGACAGGTTCTGGAGAACCGGTAGCAGAAATTTTGAGTAGTTCATAGAAGCGGCAAATGCCACCTCTGGCTGGCCCCAGAGTGGGGTGGGATATTTTGCAATATACTTCCCCCCAGGAGTGGGGTGGGAATGGAGATTTTGCAGTATCCTTTCCCTAAGAGTAGGGAGGAAATGGTGATTTTGCAGCATCCTTCCCGTGGAGTGGGATGGGAATGGAGATTTTGCAGTATCCTTCTCCTAGGAGTAGGGAGGGAATGGTGATTTTGCAGTATCCTTCCCCTAGGAGTGGGATGGGAATGGAGATTTTGCAGTATTCTTCCCCTGCCACACCCACCAAGCCACATCACGGCCACCAAGCCACGCCCACAGAAATGGTAGTAAAAAAAAATTGGATTTCACCAATTTTGGCCAATATGTAAATGTATCTCAGCCCTCCAAACCATAAAGTATCTGTTAAGTCAGAACGAGAGCCAGTTCTGATTAAGGCACCAGGCTAGAAAGTGGGAGACTGTGAGTTCTAGTCCTGCCTCAGCCATGAAAGCCAACTGGGTAACCTTAAGTCAATCACTCTCTCTCTCTCTCAGATCGACCCGCCGTACAGGGTTGATGTTGTTGTGGGGAAAATGGGAGAAGGAAGGTTTGTTGGATATGTTCTCGGCCTTGAGTTATTTGCAACAGCTATAAAACAGTGGTGGTATTCAACCGGTTATAAACCGGTTCAGGCAAAATGGTAGCAGCGGCTGCGGGAGGCTCCGCCCACCCACCTGGATGTTTTTGACATTCTGTGCATGCTCACATTTGCAAACCAATAACGAAGGTAAGTGAATGCCACCCCTGCTATAAAGGTGTTATACAAACAAATGAACAAACAGACAAAGGCAGTAAACAGAACCGAACCATACCTCTCCCACAATCTCAACAATATAATCATTTTGTTTTGTCTCCCAAGTCTGATCTCTGAATCCCAGATTCTTTGGTGGTCTCTCATGCAAGCCGTCATCTGAAAAACCCATTTGTCTTTGTTTCTTTCTATGTCCTGAGTGCATTTCCCATGGTATTTCTAGCCTGGTAAATCTCTGGTTCGGAATCTCTCAGAATTCCGGCGAAGGTTGCCTCATTATTCATGCATGGGGGGTTTTTTGTGGGTTTTTTTTGGGGGGGGAGGTGTGTGTGAGAGAGAACGGTGTCACGACGCATTCTTCAGAAAGTATAGCAACCTTTTGATTTGCTCCCGCTGAGATTCTCGGTGTCTCTGTCTTTATCTGCTGTGTTCCACTCTGCTAAACGTTTAAAGGTTTGCACCTCATTAACTCTGAGACCATACTTATTTCCTAACTTGTAACTACCTGCAACATTTTCTCTGAAACGGGTAAAAGCTATTCAGCTTTCAGGAACTTTGGGCTGAGAAAAGCGAAAAGCATGTGGTGGGTAATTGATTTCTGTGACGGCTTAATTAATTCTGGGGTATACAAGTATTGATTTTTTTTCCCCGCCTGGTTTTTTTTCTTTCTTTCTTGCACCTTCTTTGCTCACCCCGATATTTGCACCAATGCATTAAACGTGTTTAAAGTCTTCATGGGGAAAAACAAAACAAAACAAAAACAGGAGTTCTCTTTATTATTTTATTTGTTGTTAAAGGAGTCTCTAAAAATTAGAGATGAGTTGTTTGTTCTTGTCCAATGTTTTCCCTTGTGGGAAATGAATGAGGCTAAATAGCAAACAATGATAAAGAAGACAAATACATCCGTCTTCGTTTGTTTATCAATGTATTAAGAAATTTAAATCAAGATACACTGATGCTGCCTTCTTATTCACAGTTGTTTCTGACTAAGGCCAGTTGAACTGAATGTGAATGTAGCATGCTTAGGCGCTCAATGTCTCATTTAATTTATCAGCAGAAAACACACAGAAAGTTTCTCTCCACTTTAGTAAGGCAGGGCAAAACATTTGAAGGTGCATTTCATTATTCTTGTTCTCTCTCTTTCTCCCTCTCCCTCTCTCTCTCTCTCTCTCTCTCTCGTCTGTCTGTCTGTCTGTCTGTCTGTCTGTCTGTCTATCTATCTATATCTATCTATCTACAGTATCTATCTATCTATCTATCTATCTATCTATCTATTATCTATCATCTCTTTCAGCTATCTTTGTCTGTCTGTCTGTCTGTCTGTCTGTCTGTCTGTCTATCTATCTATCTATCTATCTATCTATCTATCTATCTATCTATCT
>WNWU01000025.1:12334497-12356347 GCA_012654045.1 Ptyas mucosa
CCTCCCCTCCCCTCCCCTCCCCTCCCCTCCCCTCCCCTCTATTCATTAGACCAGAGATGGGCAATGATGACCCCTTTAGAACCTGTGGAGTTCAGGTTCCAGAATCCCTGAGCCAGCATGGAGAATTCTGGGAGTTGAAGTCCACAGGTCCAAAAGAGTCACCATTGGACAATTAAAGGCAGCATTTTGATCAACATAGTTTAATTGGATTTCTGGGGGGGGGGATCCTTCATGGTCTCACATGTGGAAACCTGTTCCTCTCACTATTGTAATTATATTAGGTTTGTATAGTTTAAGGTTTATTGAAGTGCATTTAAACAGAGTGCCTCTCGGTATACATTAATAACCTCAGAAGAAATTGCTTAAGTGTTTTAGAGCATGAAAGTCTTTCAGAGTTTCTGGTAAAAGGGCAGCCACTTAAACAATTAATGTCATCAAATCTCCTTATTGGTAGTCTTGGGATCATGCATTCACAGTAATTGGGTTAAAGATGGCCTTTTTTTTTAGGAATGTGGGGTTCCAACCCATTTTTTATAGAAGTGTGCTGGCAAGCTCCAAGCATCACTATCTCCTTTCCCCATTGATCTGCCAGGAAGCCGTAGATGTGAATCTGTCACTGGAGCCAAGGCGTTTTCAGGAAATATCTTCTGGGCTTGCAGAATTGGTCAGTAAGTTCTTTTCCAGGATTGCTTCCCCCCCCCCCCCCCAGAAATTCTTTGTCTTCAGCTTTTGTTCTTGGTGAACTAAATAGCCAAAAAGAGAGAGAGAGAGAGAGAGAGAGAGAGAGAGAGAGAGAGAGAGAGATCAGATGACTGGATCTTGCTACTCTCATGGCAAAACTGTGAGGATGAGGCTAAATCCTGTGAATTATGACAGGAAGAACAATCAATCAATGGAATAGCTTGCCTCCTAAAGTTGTACTCCATAGCTGTCCCCCCCCCCCAAAAAAAATAGACTGGACAACCATTTGTCTGGGTCTCCTGCCTTGAGTAGTGGGTTGGGCTAGAAGAGGGGTCGGCAACCCGTGGCTCTGGAGCCGCATGTGGCTCTTTCATCCCTCTTTAGTGGCTCCCTATAACTTAAAATATACATCACAACCGCCAATATGTGACACCAGCCAGCACACAATTTAAGAAGAAAACAGAATGTTTAATGGTACGTAGGCAGATTCATTTGCTTTCACTGCTGACGAGACTGGTTTACCAGTATGCTTAATTAACAGCATTTTTGGTTTGCTGCAGGTGGATAATTTAAGTTTGGCTTTTTATTTCATAAATACGAGGACGACTCAAATAGACATTGAGTATTTTATTTGAAAGTAACCTTCAACCCAGTGTCTTTTTTTTTTTTTTTTTTGGAGTTTGAAATGTTATGTGCAGTGTTATTTTCATTTTAGATGTCAAAAGGGTTTTGTGACTCCCAGTGTTTTCTTTTCTGTGGGAAATGGGTCAAAATGGCTCTTTGAGTGTTTAAGGTTGTTGACCCCTGGGCTAGAAGAACTCTGAAGTCCTTTCCAGCTCTGTCATTTTATGCTCTAATGACAAAGGGCACTAAGTTTGAGAAAGTTGCATAACAATTCTCAGAGACTCTTCCCATCCTGCTTACAATCTTTTTGGACTGTTGCCTTCTGGCAGAAGATACAGAACAATTAAAACTTGACCACATATTTTCTGAATAGTTTTTATCCCAGAGCTATAATTGCACTCAACAATGAACTAAAGGGCCACCATCAGTGAGCTGTTGGACAGTATTACTTGGTCTGTTGTGTGGATGTTTGGGTGGTTTAGGGGTGGGGAATTGTGGGGGATGGAAGTGTGTTTGGGGATTGTTAGGCATGTTGGACCTGGTCTTTGGGTGTTAAGTGAGTTTCGTTTTATGGGTATACTGTGTATACACATACAATGACAATAAAGTTGTTGTTGTTGTTGTTGTTGTTGTGATGATGATGATGATGATGATGATGATGATGATGATGATGATGTGTATTTTGGCTAACAAACAGGCTTAAGGAAGACACAATAGCCATTTTCCAACACTTGAAGGGACTGGGAATCAATTTATTTTCCAAGGCACTTGAGACCAGGACAAGAAGAAAAAGGACAGAAACTTCTCAGAGATGGATCCAACCTGTAATTAAGGAGAAATTCCCTGACGATCAGAATGATTAATCAACGAAACATCTTGCTTTCTGAAGTTGCAAGTGCTCCATTCCTGGAGGTTTTCGAGAAAATCTCAATTAAATAGCACAATCTTTGGCAACCCAGAATGCACAACTTCCGGCACCTGCACTTTGGGATGAGGTTACACACTGAGAATGTTCCAGAAGACCTTAAAAAAAAAACAGGCGATGAAGTAGGAAGGATGCTACTTCCCAATTTGTGGTGTTTCATGCTTGCTTTGTCGTTTGGATTATCAGCTTGTCATTATTTGTCTTCTTGTTTTGGTTAATATTTTTGTATTTTGTTGTTTTTATGTGACTCTGTTGTTGTGAGTTGCCTAGAATCTGTAAGAACTGGGTGGCATCTGAATGAATAAATGAAATTCTTCTGGGTTGTCCCACAACACTCTTGGTCTGTTACCAGGTAATGATGGAGGTAAACAAGTAATGATAGTAAGACTGATGCTGATTAAAAAGAGAGATTTTGGCAATGGAATCAAGAGAGCAAAAGAACTGCAGCCAGATATTATAATATCGTAGCTGTGTTGCTGAGATAATACACTAAACAGTGACTTCTTTAAGACTTGAAAGTGGGTTGAGAGCAGCTCTGCTTTCAAACGTATTTAATTTGTTCTGTTTTCTTCCAAGTCTTTCAGATTTTGCAAGCTTTGGAATAACTCAATACCCCCACCCCTCCACGCACTCCAAAAAATCTAGTTTACCAGAGGCAGAATACAGTGTTTCTTTGCCACCAGCATCAAAGCCTCTTCAAATTACTTTGAATAATGTAAAGGGGAAAAAAATAATAATAATCAGTTCACTACCACCTGTTTCACAGCTAGCAGCTTAACTCATGAATGTGGGTTAAATAAATTATAATACTTTGATAATATACCTGCAGCCGTGACACTGGTAATTATAGCTGTGGGATATACAAGGAAAATACAGCCTTCTCTTTAGGGCCCAACGGCTTTCTCCTTATAATGCCTGAGCTTGCCTGTGTCTGTCACAGCCTTCTTGAATGCTGAGAGCTCACAATTAAGATGATGGCTTTGAACAGAGCCAGATGACATCGTAGCCCTAGCAAGGAAAATGCTGATTATCAGAGTTGTAATCCTGCCAGCATCAACCCTGGTACGATGTTGGATGGAAGAGACCAATATCCAATATCTCCAATATCTCAGGAGAAGAGGGAGTCACACTATTCTCCAAAGCACCTGAGGGCAAGACAAGGAACAATGGGTGGAAACTAATCAAGGAGAGATTCAACCTAGAAATAAGGAGACATTTTCTGACAGTGAGAGCAATCAACCAATGGAACAGAAGTTGCCTTCAGAAGTTGTAAATGCTCCAACACTGGAAGTTTTAAAGAAGATGTTGGATAACCATTTGTCTGAGGTGGTGTAGGGTTTCCTGCCTAAGCAAGGGGTTGGACTAGAAGACCTCCAAGGTCCCTTCCAACTCTGTTATTTTATTCTAGACCCATGCACAGACATTCTCCTTCATTTGGAAAACATATATATAAGGAGCTGTAGGTCCTGTCCAATTTAACAGAAAGAAATTGTATGTCCCATGTTTGACTGAAGAGTAGTGTCTGAACTATTGCAGAGAAGTATCTGAATTAAATTCTACCTGAATTTTATTTATTTATTTTTTCTCTCTCTAGTATTTTAATTGTAAAAGTTAAAGAACTCCCCACGGGTTTTACTCCAGTAGTCATAACCAACTTTAGAGGGTGATAGTTATCTGTTTTTCCTTAAGCCATTGAGACAGTGCTGTCCGAAGATGTTTCATGTGGTCATGTGGCCAGCATGATGTCACAGAGTGCTGCTGTCTTCCCACCAATGTGGTACCTATTTATCTATTTGCATTTGCATGCTTTCAAACAGCTAGGTGGGCAGGCGCTGAGGGGAAGGAGGGGTGCTCACTCCATGACGTGTGGTAGAACTCGAACCCCTGGAGTATAGAACTTCTCTGGCATCTTTCAAGCCACGGAGCTGCCGTTCCTCTTATTTTAATTATAGTTACAATTAAATTTTAATTTTAATTACAATTGCTTAATTATAAGCTGCCTAGAGTTGCCTTGGTGAGATGGGAGGCATAGAACTTTAATAATAAATAAATATAAATCTGTGAAGTAAATCAGGCTGAATCCAGTAGAACCAAAAACTTGTGCAAGGGATATTGAGTATATTTGTCTAAAAACCAATTTAATTTATTATTTTAGGATTAAGGATTTATGAACTCCTTTACTAAAATCTGGCAGTAATTCTTTCACAGATTCAAACCTTTGTAAAGACGCCAGGTTCAGTTCAATGAAAACTCAAATATACAATTTTGAGAGTTGTTAGAAGGGGTTGACAGCTAAGAATATCAAGTAAAATTGTGGCAAATTGTGGACTCCTGATTTTGTCGCCTGCCTCTTCTCTATCTAGATGGGTTCACGTTACCTCACATATTTCACCCAATTACATCTTTCCTAGTGACCCAGAATTTCTCACTCAGGTTTCAAAGCTTGGATTCGCCAATTATTCTAATCCAATTTATAATCAAATTGGTTTCAGTTTAATAAGATAATGTGTCAATGACATTTGTGGCTTCTAGGTTATTCCTTTTTTAGATAGACATGACTGATATTTATGTTTTCAGAAGCAGCATCCAGGACGTTAAAATAGAGTGTTGTGAAGTGCTGAAGCTTCTTGTGTCCATTTAAATTTGTTGGTATGTTGCTACTTCTTGCCTTGATGTTTAATACTAGTTGAACAGTTAAAAGGAATCTCCCTTCACATTGAAAGAAACCACAAGGGAGGATACAAAACCAAACAAATAAAGATTTTTTTTTACTAATTCTTTCTTCCTCACCCCCAGCTTATAACAAACCTGTAGGAGAAGGACAGGCAGGGCCTGGTGGAGGAGTCAAGAGAGCGATCAGCCTAGAGTCATTACATTCCCACAAGCAATCTTGAATTCCATTAACTCTTAACTAAGCTCTAATTTATGTTGACCGTTAGTTGATAGATCCTTGCGTATAGGCACAATTAATAAATCATGTGTGCTTATATGCAGAGGTTTTCTTGGCTGTGAGAGTTTTAGATAGCTCTTATGAAGTGGGTTCACACAACACCACTAGACTAGCTTCCAATTTATGTCCAGGATGTGAGGAGTCTGTAGATATTTTTTTTTACAATATTGCATACTTTGGAACTGCTGGGTGGGCAGGAGCCAGCGTTCGAGTGATGGGAACTCACTCCATCTTGCTGAGCCGTACTCAAACCGCTGGAGTACAAACCATTTCTGGCCAGCAGTTCCAACATTATTAAACCACTGTGCCACCGTGTCCCCTATAGAACACAGAATTGTCAGCTTTAGACTGTGCTGTGTGTCTAATTTACTGTTGTTTAGTGGAAGCTTGGTCCCTGCCTTTGAGTGACTTTGGTGTCAGATTTTGATTCGTACCTTAACTCCAGTTTGAACCGAATGAGTCTTCATAGTCTGACTTGATTTTCCAGTATTTAAGCATCCTAGTTATTCTTCATTATTATTATACTTTCTCAATAGACCTGGTTGCATTGAGTTTCTATTTTTTCCACCAGCTTTGAAGTTCATTATTTCTATTTTGCACATCTGATAATGATCAATTGAAATGGTTACATAACAATAACGCGATTATACGTGTTATTTCACGTATAACATTATTTCAGTGTGTTTTCAGGTTAGTTTGAAGATTTCATTGTGCTTTGGCTGAACAAAATTGCTGCTTAGTTTGATTTTTGTCTCTTATTCTACTAAACCATGCCTTCCAGAAGCTCTGAAATCAGTCACTTGGGTTTTAGTATTTGCAGAATATTGTTATGTTATCAAGGAGGGAAGTAACCTAGAACTAAACAAATAAATAAATAAATCCTGACAGAACAATTAACCAGTGGAATGACTTGTCTCCAGAAGTTGTGAATTTTCCAAAACTGGAAGTATTTAAGAATAGACTGGACAACCATTTGTCTGAAATGGTGTAGGGTTTTCTGCCTGAGCAGGAGGTTGGCCTAGAAGACCTCCAAGGTCCCTTCCAACTCTGTTATTCTATTCTATTCTATTCTATTCTATTCTATTCTATTCTATTCTGTTCTGTTCTGTTCTGTTCTGTTCTGTTCCTCTCCTCTCCTCTCCTCTCCTCTCCTCTCCTCTCCTCTCCTCTCCTCTCCTCTCCTCTCCTCTCCTCCCTTCCCTTCCCTTTCTGATCCAAGAATATATCCATGTACTGATTATTTTTTTTAAATGGGCACTTTAATCATGTTAAGGGTCAGACTTCCTCTGAGGGTTATGTATTAAGCAGAACTGCAAGAAATAAGTAGAAATATCTGGTTTTCTTACTTTTTTCTAAAAACATATTTCCAGTGCTTCATCTCGATTCTCTTTCCTAGTCAATATTTTCCCCCCAGTCATTGAATTGCGGGGGGGGGGGGAGAAAACCCAGGTTAGTCTTATCAGTTCTCTGGCACAACGGTTTTGAAATTAGGTTAACAGTTTTAAACCCTGATTTAGTTTAAATTCCAGACAAATGGTTGTCCAATCTCTGGTTCAAAACCTCCAGTGATGGAGCGCCCACAACTTCTGAAGGCAAGCCATTCCACTGGTTAATTGTTCTCACTGTCAAGAAATTTCTCCAAGAATTTAGAATAGAATAGAGCTGGAAGGGACCTTGGAGATCTTCTAGTCCAGCCCCCTGCACAAGCAGGATAACCTATACCAGTGATGGCTAACCTTTTTTTCATCGAGTGCCAAAAGTGCACGTGTGTGCGAGATAGCGCACGGGCGTGTGCCCACACCAATAATTCAATGCCCCCATGCACGCCACGCCCCCCTGCACAGGCATGTGCAACACACCCACGCTCCCGCACCCCACCCCGTGCATGCGTGATTGACCCCCCCCCGCACCCCATTTTGGGCCTAGCATGCTTCCCTGAAGCCCCTGGAGGCTGGAAACAGACTTAGACTTCCGGTAGGCCATTTTTCGCCCTCTCAGAGCCTCCGCGCGAGCCCTGTACTTACCTGGCATCCAAAACGGGCCGCGTGGAGACTCTTGGGTGGGGCAGGGTGGGGCAGGGTGAGATGGGCATGGGCGTCTCCTACATGCATGGCAGAGACCCAAAAATCAGCTGGCCGGCAAGAGGCATGCATACACATGCACAATAGAGCTGATCTACTGCGATGGCTCGTGTGTCCACAGAAATGGCTCCGTGTGCCACCTGTGGCACACGTGCCACAGGTTCGCCATCACGGACCTATACCATTTCAGACCATTGACTGTCTAGTCGCTTCTTAAAAACCTCCTGTGATGGAGCACCCATCATAAATAAATAAAGAAATATTTTTTTTTAAAAAAATAAAATAAGCAGAAAAGTCCTAGCCCCTTCCATAGCAGAAGCTAACTTTTGGAAACTTAGAAGACAGATTCCAGCATTGTTAAGAACTCTAGCCAATAGGCTGAAAATCGGTATACTTCCCCCCCCCCTCCAAACCCCTCTTAGTTTTTATTTACTGAGTAGAAACTCTTTGGTTTATTAGAAGTAATTACTTCTGCAGATACAAAAGAGATTAATATTCATGGCTTGGATTGATAGCGTGGAGAAGAAAGATGCGATTTCGCTGTTGAATTCACTGTGTTAGGCTTAAAGTGGGAATTGATGAAAAATGCGAGGTAACGCACGGCATGAACTTAAGTGATGAAGTGTGGTTTATTTACCATCTGGCTGTTCGGTAAAAACCTTTTTTTCATGTCAGGAAAATTGCACTCTCAGTACCAAAGTGATACAGAAAACTATTTCTTTTTGAGTCTTTGTCTAAATACTTTGCTGAGGATTTGATCATCTTTCATTTTAGACAGCTTAGGGGAACTGTGTGTGTGTGTGTGTGTGTGTGTGTGTTGAAGGAGGAAGAGAGCAATTGTCCTGAGATCACTTGAAAATACACACTGCTTTTACAGTCTGAAAAGAGCAGAGTAAATGAAGGTGGAGATTGTATAAGCGAAGAGCGATCATAAGATGTGCTGTTGTCTATCAGCCTGGATGGATTCAGGACAAAAACACAACAAAACATTAGACTGATTCACAGAAGTCCTGTGCAATCAATGTCTATTATCTTTGATGCAGTGGCACTGTCTCTGAAGACATCTAAAAAGGTTAAATCATGGCGACTTGGACCGAAGTTTATTAAAACTGAGACTTTTATTACTCATCCAAGTAATTTCTTCAGTCAAAATGAAGAAGGCAGAGAGAGTCATTGGAAAGAACCAACTCTTGTCAGACCTGGAAGCCATCTTTTGCTTTGGGCCTTCAGGCCTGCCATATTTCCTGCTGTGGGAAACTGGGAGGGGGGATTGTATGGAGCCAGGGTGATATGTAGTCATAATAACATTCCTTTCTCAGAGAGTCAAGGGTGCCTTGCCCTGCACCTGAAGGTTTGGAACTGGGAGGCATCTCCAGTTGGGACAGTGCTTGGATTGGACCATGTAATGGACATGTGGGTATTTGGCAGGAACTTGGACTTTCCTTTGGGTGGGGAAACCCTGGAAGCTTTCAGATTCGGGTTTTCCCAGATGTGCCAATATGACATCTCTAATCAAATGGAACTTTGAGGAACTTCAAGCCTCGGAGTCTTTCGTTGGGAGTGTTACTTGGAATCCTGACATTTTGCCATACAGACTGCCGGTGGTTTCTTCCCCAAATTAGTTGTACATTCCAATGACTTTCTCACTCTCTGCCTACCCAAATTTTCATTTTGACTGAAGGCGTGACGCAGTGGTGGGTTGCCCCCAGTTCGCACCGGTTCTATAGAACTGGTAGTAAAACCGGCAGGAGGCTCCACCCACCAATCCCGACGACACCAAAATGCTTCTGCGCATGCACAGAAATGCGCACACATGAGCGAAGCGAGCGCACGCGCATGACCCCACTGCGAACCGGTAGTAAAGGTAAGTAGAACTCACCCCTGGTGTGACATGGATGAGTAACAAAATGTCTCCGTTTTCATAAACTTTAGTCCAGTTACCATGATTTAACCTTTTTAGATACTTTTGGCCCAGATGATTGAATCTTCATTTACATGTCTCTGAAGACCTTCTACTGGGAGACTAGTGGGCCTCCTTGGCTGTTGGTTGGCTGTTGTGAGAAAAGACTGCTAGACTAGATGGCCAAGGATCCAACCTACGTTCTTATGTATTTTCAACATTAAGCAAAAATCGAGAACACAGAGGCATAACCCTCAAACTGACAGGAGGGAAGTTCCAAAGTAATGTTAGAAAGTATTACTTCACAGAAAGAACACAGAAAGCTTGGAGCCAACTTCCAGCAGAGGTAGTGGATCAATCATCAGTAACTAGGTTTATACAACTTACAATTTAAACAGCTAAGTTTTTGTTTAGCTTAATTCATAAGCGATTTATACATTACTTGGGATAAACATATCTATCATTTGACAAAATAAAATAAAGATAAAATAATAAAATAAAGTGACAAATAATATAATAAAATAAAAATAAACAGTGTAAATATGATCCACCCTTCCTTCCTCCCTTCCTTCTTTCCTCCCTCCCTCCCATCCCCTCCTTCCTTCCTTCCTTCCTTCCTTCCTTCCTCCCTCCCTCCCTCCCTCCCTCCCTCCCTCCTTCCTTCCTTCCTTCCTTCCTTCCTTCCTTCCTTCCTCGTGACTGTATAAGTTCCTGCAGCTTTTTCAGCGAGGTTTCTCAGAAATGGTTTGCCACTGCCTCCTTGTAGTGATAAGGGAAAGTGTCTGGCCCAAGATCACCCAGTAAAATAATTAATTAATTAAAAAGAAAATAAAAAAAGAAGCAAACAAAAATTCAAAGGGCAGATTCCACAGACCAATGGTTCTTTTTGGGCCATCGGTTTCCTCTGTTTCTATGTTTTCTAATGGTAAGTCTTCCGCTTCTTTGGAAGGACTGAGGGTGAAGAAGTAGAATTTGATCCATTGTGCAATGACAGACAGGAGGATTTTGAAAGAACACATTTCCAACGACCTTGAATCTGATTGACCACTTCATTTCCATCTGGTACACTTTGAGCACAGATATTGAGTATTAATGAAGGATGCACTATATATGGATTAATTGGTCATGAAAAGGGAAGTTAAGTGGGGGGGAAAAAAAGAAAGAACTTGCTAAGTTTCAGTGTATAAGCATTCCTCTGTGTTAATGGATTGGAAATGAGAGGAAAAGACAATACATTGACTGGTAGGAGTGGTTGACATTGCAGGAGGACATCGGTGTTAGTCTATGGTTGCAAAAAACCCAATACATCGACCATTTATTTTGGTAGGAGTTGACATAGGAGGTGATATATGTTATCCTATGGTGGCAGGGTAGGGTAGGGTAGGGTAGGGTAGGGTAGGGTAGAATAGAATAGAATAGAATAGAATAGAATAGAATAGAATAGAATAGAAAGGGACCTCGGAGGTCTTCTGGTCCAGCCCCGTGCTCAAGCAGGAGAACCTCTACCATTTCAGATAAGTGACTGTCTAGTCTCTTCTTAAAAGCCTCCAGTGATGGAGCACCCAAAACGTTTAATTCATCAATAATTTATCTTCAATAAGCTAAGCTAAATTTCTCAAGATTGATGTTCTCTGACAAAAAAAAAACAAAAACCTCCAACTCCAACATCAGTAGCTTCCAGGATAAAGTAGGCTTAGAAGCAAGCCAACCACATTAACATTCTGATTTTGATCTCAGCAGGTGGACTTTGAGTAAACTCATTTATGTAGCAGACCCAGCCAAAAGCCTTCCAGTTCTCAGCACTGATCCACTTGTTCCATCTAGCACATGATTTGGTCCCAACATGATATTAGACTATGATATGCTTAATCTTAGCTGATTGATTAAGCCACAGTTAGATTTACTATCAGCAAAAAGTCATCAATCAGAGTGCAGAAACTACCGTCTGTGTGCCACATATCTGCCAGCATTTCTCCAGAGCTCAGATCTGAGTGGATGAGAAGGAGAAAAAAATATGTTATTTAATTTCTGAGAGATTTAAGGTCTTGAATACAGAATAACAGTTGGAAGGGACCTTGGAGGTCTTCTAGTCCCTGATGAAGCAGGAGACCCTATATAATTCCAGATAAGTGACTGTGTAAACTTCTTAAAAGTCTCCAGTGATGGAGCATTTGCAACTTCTGAAGGTAAGCCATTCCACTGTTTCATTGTTCTCACTGTCAGGAAATTTCTCCTTGGTTCTAAGTTGCTTCTCTCTTTGGTTAGTTGCCATTCATTCTTTCTTGACTTCTGGTGCTTTGGGAAATAGGTTGACCCCCCTCGTCTTTTTAGGAGCTCCTCAAATATTGGAACACAGCAGTGGTGAAACCCTCGGTGTCTTGCCACCTGTTCACTGCCCGCACATGTGCGCCATACACCAAATGCACACTGTGCACACATGTGCAGTGCGCACCAAACACACGCTGTGCACACACATGCACATTGTACACCAAATGTGTGCTTCGCAGAGAAAAAAGAGCCATTTGAAGGTAAGTAGAATAGCAAGGAGGGGACAGCTGTGCCACACAATTTAGATTCTCTAGAAAGCAGGATTTCCTGCTTTCTAGCAAATATAAATTGTGCAGCACAGCTGATCATCAGAAATAATGATTCAAATGAACCAGTAGCTTTTTTTTACTAACGGTTCACCCAAACTGGTAGCTTTTATTACTAACGGTTCAGTGCGAACCAGTGTGAACTGGTAGCATTTCACCCCTGGAACACTGCTGTCATGTCTCTCCTAGTCCTTCTTTTCACTTGACTAGATTTACCCAATTCTTGCAACCGTTCTTTGTATATTTTAGCCTTTAGCCACACAATCCTTTTTGTCGTTCTTCTCTGCACTCTTTCCAGAGTCTTTTTTGTTATATTGTAGTAAATATATTATATATCATATATTATACTGTATATCATATTATATTCAGATAATGAGTATCTGAGAGTAGAGACTGCGATTTAGAAAGAGAGGACTTGCACCCCAACGTCTAAGTATGTGTTGTGGCCCGCCAGCTGCCAGCAGAGCTGGCAGCAGACTCAGATGATGAGGAGGTTGGGGAAGAACTTGGATCAGTTCTGGAGTCTGGGGAAGGCTCTGATGGATGCTCTGTGTCAGATGCAGAGATAGAGACAGGGCTGTCCAACATTCCCCAGCCACCAGAGAGGAAGTTGCCTTTGGAGGTTGAGATGAGTGAGGAGGAAGAATATCTGGGACCTGTTCCAGATGCATGTATGTGCAGAGCAGTTAGGAGAGGTGAACAATGGAGGACAAGGAGTCAGTTTGGGAAGCAAAACACATGTGGACGCTGAATGGTCCCTCCCTGGCTAGAGAATAAATAGAAGGAAAGGGGAGTGGTGGTTGTAGGAGACAATTGTTCGGATTTCTGAAGAATTTGCTCATTGCTTTTTTGCCACAAATGCTGCTTGTCAGAATTTAATTGGCAGTCTTTGGACTGGGAGCTCACAGCCTTGCAATTATTGCAAGGGACTGATAAGGTCTGTTACTGCCCTTAACTCCTTGAAGGACTCTTGCCTGGACTTTTTGGTCGGTGAATGCAATGAATTCACAAGAGGTAAATAAAGAGGGTATTTTCGTGACAAGGCATCTGTTTCTTGCTTCTGCTAAGACTGGGTCAGAACAGTATGTTTCAGTGGTGGGTTGCTATCAGTTCACCCCGGTTTGGGTAAACTGGTAGCGGTGGTGGCAGGAGGCTCCTCCCACCCGCCCGGACATCTCTGTGCATGCTCAGAAGCATTGTACGTGTGTGCACAAGCGAACCGGTAGCAACCGAAATTGAAACCCACTACTGGTATGTTTCCCACAGTTCTTTGATAGATAGCACTATTGAACGGATACAAACCTATCATGTACACTTAATGTAACCATATTCCTACTTGGCTATGAATTTCTACCATGTTTATTCCAGCAGAAATGCAAATAATAATAATAATAATAATAATAATTGCCTCTTGAAAACTGATCAACAAAGAGCTTTGATATCTCCACACACATAGACGTACAGGCTTATGGTAAAACTTTTCTACATGAATTCCACACACACAAACACACAGCTCCCCCACCCCCACCCCAGGAGTCTGAAATGGGGGCGGGGGAAAGTCTTGCTTGTCTTCCTCTAGCTACATGAATGCAACATACACAAATTAGAGCAGTTAATTTGGTAAGAAGTTTTCTCTAGATTGGCCTTCTCTTCCAATTCCCTCTTTCAGGTCCCCTTAGAGTACAAGACAATAATTTGCCGTATAAACAAAAGCAGTGGGGACCGAATCTCTCCGGATGCCCCCATCTGCCAAAGAAAAGTTGGTTGTTAGCATATCAAAGGCAGTCATTTTTTTCTTCATTAATGCATAACTTAAATCATTACCACCAGAAGATGAAGCATTCTGAAATCAGAGTGTATATATCAGTCTGAAGACTGCCAGAAAGGGATATTCAAGCATTGAAGCAGCTCTTAACCGTGGTTTACTGGTAGAAGTTGAATATCAAATCTTATTCGGGCTTTAAAGAATAAATTGGACGTGGATGGAACAGCTAAATATTCTCATTATTACAAATCATTAAGTCATTTCTTTGATTTTAGCATAGTATAATGTGTGAGTTAAGCCTTTGTGCTTCGTAAACCATGATTCAGGTTTTGTTGTTGTTAGTTGCGAAGTCATGTCCAACCCATCGCAACCCCATGGACAACGTTCCTCTAGGCCAGCGGTTCCCAACCTGGGGGTCGCGACCTCTTTGGGGGTCGAACGGCCATTTCACAGGGGTCGCCAAAGCCCTCTCTCGCACCCCCATGCCTTCACTCACCCTCACCCTCTGTCTCTATTGGAGGGCTGCGTATCCCAGCTTGCAACGCGGTGCCCCACGCTTTAGTAAGGAGAGCGGAGAGAGGTTGCGTGCATTAGTCACGTGCATGCATGTGGGTGTGTGCACACATGACTAGAAAAGATTCTAGTACAGAAGTCCTGGGGAGTTCAGGGGCTCCCTGCTGCTGCTGCTGCCGCCATCCCCGATACCTGCAGCTGCAAGAGCTCAACAGAAAAAGTTCGGGTGAGTAAGTTCATGGATTCCTTGCGCCACCGAGCTGTCTATGCCTGCAGCGGCAAAAGCCGCAAGGGAAAAGTTTTGGGTGAGCGAGTTCAGGGATTCCCTGCCGCCATCCCACCACCGATGTCTGCAGCGGCAGAAGCTGCGCAGGAGAAGTTTTGGGAGTGCCCCCTGAAGCTCCCGTTTCAACCCTTGCCTCTGCCTGCCACAGCTTGAAGCTCCTGTTTTGGGTGTAGGAGAGAAAACAGGAAAGGGAGAGGGGGGGAGGGGGGAGAGAGAGAGAGAGAGAGAGAGAGAGAAGAAAGAATGAAAGAAAAAGAGACAAAAAGAGAGAGAGGAAGGGAGAGAAAGGGAGGATCAAGAAAGAGAGAAAAACAAAGAAAGTGGGGAGAAAGCAGGAAAGGAAGGGAGAGAGAGAGAAAGAGGGAAAGAGGAAGGGAGAGAGAAAAAAGAATCAAAGAAAAAGAGGCATTAAAGAGAAAGAGAGAGGAAGGGAGAGAAAGGGAGGGTCAAGAAAGAAAAAAAACAAAGACAGTGGGGAGAAAGCAGGAAAGGAAGGGAGAGAGAGAGAAAGAGGGAAAGAGGAAGGGAGAGAGAGAGAAAAGAATGAAAGAAAAAGAGTCAATAAAGAGAAAGAGAGAGGAAGGGAGAGAAAGGGAGGGTCAAGAAAGAGAGAAAAACAAAGAAAGTGGGGCGAAAGCAGGAAAGGAAGGGAGAGAGAGAAAGAGGGAAAGAGGAAGGGAGAGAGAGAAAAAAGAATGAAAGAAAAAGAGACAAAAAAGAGAAAGAGAGAGAGGAAGGGAGAGAAAGTCCTTGATTTATGACCAGAATTGAGCCCAAAATTTTGGTTGCTAAGCAAGAGCATTGTTAAGTGAGTTTCACATTGTACTCAATCCATGATTTCTCCTGGTTCTAACAGTCATATGCAAGTTAGGGAAGAACTATGCCATGTATCATCTTTTACATTATTAAACCTTTTATTAAATATTATTTTCATTAGAAGTTAAAACTGGATTCATATTGTTTTTGTAATTAATCACAATGCTTTAATTATGTTCAATTTGTAACAATAAAAATACATCCTGCATATCAGATATTTACATTACGATTCATAACAGTAGCAAAATTACAGTTATGAAGTAGCAACGAAAAAATTTTTATGGTTGGGGGTCACCACAACATGAGGAACTGTATTAAAGGGTCGCAGCATTAGGAAGGTTGGGAACCACTGCTCTAGGCCTTCCTGTCCTCTACCATCCTCTGGAGTCCATTTAAACTCACGGAAACTGCTTCAGTGACCTCGTTCTCTGTCTTCACCTCGTTCTCTGTCGTCCCGTTCTTCTTTTGTCCTCAATCGTTCCCAGCATTAGGTTCTTCTCCAGGGAGTCCTTCCTTCTCATTAGGTGGCCAAAGTATTTGAGTTTCCTCTTCAGGATCTGGCCTTCTAAAGAGCAGTCAGGGTTGATCTCCTCCAGGACTGGCCGGTTGGATCGCCTTGCAGTCCAAGGGACTCGCAGGAGTCTTCTCCAGCACCAGAGTTCAAAGGCCTCCATTCTTTGGCGCTCAGCCTTCCTTATGGTCCAACTTTCACAGCCATCCATTGCAACTGGGAAAACTATAACCTTGACTGTACGCACTTTTGTTGGCAGGGTAATATCTCTGCTTTTTAGAATGCTGTCTAGATTTGCCATAGCTTTCCTCCCCAGGAGCAAGTGACTTTTAATTTCTTGGCTGCAAGCCCCATCTGCAGTGATCTTGAAGTCCAGGAAAATAAAATCTGTCACTACCTCCATTTCTTCCCCATCTATTTGCCAGGAATTGAGAGGACCGGATGACATGATCTTAGTTTTTTTAATGTTGAGTTTCAAGTCACATTTGCACTCTCCTTTTTCAACCGCATCAAGAGGCTCTTTAGTTCCTCTTCAGGTTTAGCATTGTATTAATCTTGGCTTTAAAAGGATAAGGTTTTACGCAATGTATGAGTTCTATGGACGCTTACAATTATGCATACATTACAATTGGCGTATTACATAAAAAAAGTAAAATAAGTCAGAGCAAGTACATTTTTTTAAGGTGAAACAAAATTAATTTCTAGGATTTTAGAACTTCATAAGGGATTTAGAACAGATATTCCCATGCCAAGCATAAGGTGCAGTGTTTCAAGAACAAAACAATTAAAAAAAAAGATTTATTGGCTTTAAGAATTCTCCCCATCATGAATTAAATATTTATATCTGCTTTTTCGAGTAATAAAATTGTATTCAATTATGTTGCCAACCCAACCAATGATCATTGGGAAGTTTGTAATAATGCCGGTGCTCATAAAATATACAGAGTTAACTATGCAACAGGAGGAGAAGAGACATTATAGGAAATATCCTTTGGCCCTTAAGGAATTATATCATGTAATTATGTAATATACTTATAAAATAGATCGTGATAGGAATGCATTGGGATGGAGTGTTAGAAACAATTGATTGTCATCTTACGATGAGCAGAAGTTGGACATTTTCCAGATCAAATCTTACCACAATCATACTAATATACTACAAACAGAACATCTTCCCATCTGGGGGAACATCTGGGAGACCCTTTGTGGTTTATTTATAACTAGCTGATAACCCAGCGTTTCCTGGGTATTTATTTATCCCAATCCTGTATTAGAGAGGAAGAGCAAGTTCACCTGAGCTCTGATTTTGGGGAGAATTAAATTAGTTAAAAATGTTTTCCCTGTGTCCCCAGAAGTGTCAAGTAAAATGACACCACCTTGTTGTTTTGCTAGCTGATCCATGATCATTTGTATGCTTTTTTCTGATTTTGATTTAGAAGTGGCTTCTTGTCCGCGATATATGCACTAAGCTGTTCAACGTTGTAGTTCTTTTCTCATATGTAATCTGTGTGATGTACATCGTGTCATTCTTGTAGTGGTGCAGGCAGGCCGAGTTGCAGTAATGTTTTATTGATCATGGCCATACATTTGTCCTCAAGAATAATCAAAGCCTTGTTGAAAATGTCCGGACCAAACGTAATTTCTAATGTTGGATTTCCCCCATTACCAGAGGGAGCCCCCTTGTGGAGTACTGTGAAGCCATTACCATGGCAACTCACTGTGCTGCACAGTAGAAGTCATTTTAAGGCAGTCCAGTAGAAGCCATTTTAAGGAAGGCACAACAGGCTGTATCTTAGCAGAACACACACCCTGAGGGCTGTTAGGGGTGTCTTACCCCCCACAGTATTTTTTCCCAGAGAGTAAGTCATCTGTGTACTAAGTTTGGTTGAAATTTCTCAAACCATTCCAGAGTTATGCTGGAGCAATATTAGGGCTTAATGTTTTGGTGACTGTACCCACGTCATCGGCAGATTCCGGGGAAGAAACTTTGGAAAGTAGTAACTATTTCTCATCCTACTTCTTTTATGAAAGTTGGAAAGGTTGAAAGCAATTCTGATCCACATTTCCTTATGAATGATCCTACTACCCTCTGAAAAAAATGAACTTTCAGCACATACTATGTATGAGAATAAGCTTCAAGGAATCTTCAAGAATTTGAAAAAGGTCTAGGAAACAAGTATTCTTTAACGTTAGGTCAAATACATAGTTTCTGATTTCATAAGCCAGACTTTGGAAGACATTCAGCTATTGTGCCAACCTAATACTTATTAATGTTGTATAAAGAGAAAGACAAAAGACTTGGACATTTCTTTTCCATGCTTACTACATTTCCATTGTTAATATTACTATTTTCTGGGACAAAAGATCAGGTCCACACATGAAGATCTAATTAAACTGATTTATTTCTATTCATACCTGTGCACAGGAATCTTCTCAACTAATGGTTACCGCCGGGGGTAGGTTCTACTTTTCTTTACTACCGGTTCGCAACAGCGTGCAGATCGCTGATGACGACATCCAGGGCCTCCAGCCGGTTTTACTACCAGTTCTTGCAAACCAGTCCAAACTGGGGGCAACCCATCACTGGTTAGCACCTGCTTGGAGTTAAATAAGGGTCAACAGAATTCAAGGGAGGTTGGGCTTATTTTACTTGTGACTATGTAGGAATTCTAGGGTGATCCCTCTTTTGACTCCACCCCTAGTCCTTCATCTACAACTATGTTATAAAATTGAAAGCTTAACTTCATTGATGAGCTTCTGTTTCTACGTATTTGATTTCCTTGAATAGATTTTAAAATTATATTTTTACTAAATGTCTCTTTTTTAAAAAATAATAATAATATTAAAAATAACAAAGATTGTACCAACCCCTATATATAGCAGTGCTAGTTCCAGACAAAATATTTTTCCTAAATTTCATTTCAATTTCTGGCCTTTTGCACAATTGATATTAGTTGTGAAAACCTAGTTCATTGGCTATTCCAAATGCCTTTGTTGTGGTGTAGATGTATGCCAAAAATGTTCTGCTTTTAGAAAATGGAAATTGGTTGTTTCCTTAAAAATATTGAAAATAAAAGCTGACATGGTTTCTTTTCAGAAGGGTTTATAAATTAAGAATAAGTTGGCATTCTAAAATATATTTATGGGTCTAATTTATACCCAGGTTTTTGCAATTCCTCATTTATATCAACTCTTTGGATTTATTCCTAGCATTACTGATTTCTGTGTTGTATTCTGAATTTATAAGCATCACACTGAATTATAAGTTTATATCATTTACAAAAAAAATATATAGCTGATTTGCAAATCAATATTTTTTTTCATGCACAGAATAGTTCAGATGTATAATTTTATTAATTATTTCTATGACTTCAGACTGATTAATAATGCTTATCTGTATTGGATTTGGCTTTAAAAATGATACTTTAAAATATAGTAAATCAATACGTGAATTGGGGTCTTCTCCTGGGAGGAGATCTATTACACAAAATAGATTAAAGGTGACACACGGAATTTATAAAATGCAAATATTTGTCATTGCGTCTTTCCAACACGTAACAGGAAGGTTGTTATTTATCAGATTTTATTACCTTGCCTTTCCAGGAGAACCTTTAATCTCCTAGGATCAAAACAGCATTTTGCTAACCTTATTTAACAGCAATTTCTCTCCCGGCACTTCCTTTCTGGAGAAAGACCTACTAAAGTTTTCTATAACAGGCATAGAAGAAATCGGAATTGTTTCTTTAGAATTTCATTTTGCTAGCCGCCTGTTGAAAATAAATAAAAGTAAGGAAGCAAGGTAAAGTTTGCACTTCTCACTATCATCCCAGCTTGCCTCTCTCCAACTTGGGTTCTAGAGGATGAAATACACAATTTGTGTATTTGTGCAGGGGCTATCTGCATAGGTGCTGCAGTTACAACTGGAGGTAGGATTCACTTACCTTCCCTACTGGTTCGCAAATGTGAGCACGTGCGCGCATTATATCCGGGCGGGTGGGTGGAGCCTCCAACAGTCGCCACTGCTGGTTTGCCAGAACCGGACAGAACCGACTGAATCCCACCTCTGTTTACAACCCATTTCTCCATCATCGACATAAATTATATTTAGGGAATGACAGTTTCATGCCTTTTATGAATTAGGTACAATGTCTGATTTCTATTTCATCCAATGAAATACGTACAGGTAACCCTCAATTTAACAACCACAATTGAGCCCAACGTTTCTGCTGCTAACCGAGCCATTTGTTAAGTAAGTGTTGCCCCATTTTATGCCCACTCTGGCCACCTTTGTTAAGTGAATCCCTCCAGTTGTTAAGTTAATAACCCGGTTGTTAAGTGAATCTGGCTTCCCCATTGAGTTTGCTAGTCAGAAAGTTGCAAAAGGCAATCACATGACCCTTGGGCAAAGGAACCGTCATAAATATGAGTCAGCTGCCCAGCGTCTGAATTTTGATCATGTGACCATGGGGATGCTGCAGCAGTCGTAACTGTGAAAAAGGTCATTAGATAAGGCCTGTAGCTATTACAATAAAAGTAGTACTCAACTACATGGCAGATTTTATGTATTTATCTATCTATATCCGTCAGTCTGCCTGCCTGCCTGCCTGCCTGCCTGCCTGCCTGCCTGCTTGTCTGTTGTCTGTATGTATGTCTCTCTGTCTTTATCATCTGTCTGTCTGTATGTCCATCTATCCTATCTATCTATCTATCTATCTATCTATCTATCTATCTATCTATCTCTATCTGTCTATCTATCATCTATATGTAGTTATCTACAGTATCTCTCTCTCTCTAATTATAATTATCTATCTATCTATCTATCTATCTATCTATCTATCTATCTATCTACTGTGTTTGTATCTATTATCTCTATCCATCCATCCATCCATCCATCCATCCATCCATCCATCCATCCATCCATCTATCTATCTATCTATCTATCTATCTATCTATCTATCTATCTATCTATCTATCTAATTTATATACCACCCATCTCACTACCTAACTGACTCTTAATCTGGTCAGACTTCAAGATCTAATATAGCACAAGCAAAAGCAGATCAGAAATAGCATACAAACCATACTAGGTATAGTTGCATTATGCACAAGGAAAAGTTAATTGCTAAAGTGTTATCTAAAAAAAAAAGTGATGTAATCCGTGACATGGAAACAGATATAAATGTAGGATTCATACAATTTGTACAAGAAGGAAATATATGAAAGCTTCTGACAGTGACAAAAATGATTGCTAGATAATACATCCGCTCAGCTGTAATAACTACTTTAATTTTTCACTGGAAAAGGGATCTACTTATGAAAGAAATTTCATTTATTTTAACTTATTTTTCATCCTATATTATCTTCTCTTACTTTTTTTTTTAAAAAAGTCTATTTATTCATGGATCTTTCCTTCCTTTCCTTCACTTTTAAAGACAATAGCATAGAGTGTACATTATTTTAGTTCTTTAAATGTTGATTTAAATTTAAATTTAATCTGTAATATTAATAGACCCCTGATAAACATGACATAGAATCCTAGATTATTTGCAGCCTGTCCACAAAGGTTAACAGAGTTGGAAGAGACAAAGCAACAAAAATGATTAGGGGACTGGAGGCTAAAACATATGAAGAACAGTTGCGGGAAATGGGTATGTCTAGTTTAATGAAAAGAAGGACTAGGGGAGACATGATAGCAGTCTGCCAATATCTCAAGGGCTGCCCCAAAGAAGAGGGAGTCAAGCTATTCACCAAAGCACCTGAGGGCAGGAAAAGAAGCAATGGATGGAAACTAATCAAGGAGAGAAGCAACTTAGAACTAAGGAGAAATTTCCTGACAGTGAGACCAATTAACCAGTGGAACAACTTGCCTCAAGAAGCTGTGAATGCTCCAACACTGGAAGTTTTTAAGAAAAGCTTGGATAACCATTTGTCTGAAATTGGTATAGGGTTTCCTGCCTAAGCAGGGGGTTAGACTAGAAGACCTCCAAGGTCCCTTCCAACTCTGCTATTCTATTCTATCCATGGCAAAAAAAATATATCACAAAATTGGGTATTGGCTCATTTAACAACCATCTTGCTTAGCAATTAAAATTCTGATCCCAAATGTGGTCATAAATGGAGAACTTTCTGTATTGGAAATCTTTCTTTCTTTCTTTCTTTCTTTCTTTCTTTCTTTCTTTCTTTCTTTCTTTCTTTCTTTCTTTC
>WNWU01000025.1:12359766-12382766 GCA_012654045.1 Ptyas mucosa
CCTTCCTTCCTTCCTTCCTTCCTTCCTTCCTTCCTTCCTTCCTTCCTCCCTCCCTCCCTCCCTCCCTCCCTCCCTCCCTCCCTTCCATGGCACAGTGGTTAGAATGCAGCATTGCAGGCTAACTCTGCCCACAGTCTGGAGTTTGATCCTAACCAGCTCAAGGTTGACTCAGCCTTGTAGACTCTGTAAACCGCTTAGAGAGGGATGTAAAAGCACTATGAAGCAGTATATAAATCTAAGTGCTATTGCTATCTAGATATTTTATTTTTTAACATTTTCATTTTTCCCCCTTATTTTTTCCCCCCATGAAGGAGGAGATATGCAAGCTTTGTTGCAAAAGAGAATAGGGAGAAAACCTTAATAATGTTAAGAATCACACCAGCAGAAGCACTATAAGCTACCAATTTGAAATCAGAATATTTTTCATTAGCAAATGCTATCGATCGATCAATGTCGATACAATTGTTCCTCCGAGTAAACAGAGTAATGTGTGAGGAAAAACTTGACATGCACATACCAGTAGTAATTTCTGTTGGCGTATTCATTTCTTTTATGCATTTTAATAATGACCTGTAGAGGTGGAAGGCTAGCTTATCAAGATGAAGTAGGATGGTTAATAACTAGAAGACAGAAATAATATTCAGTGTGATATTGATAGATTAGTGAAAGTGGCTAAAAATAACATAATGTAAGTTGAGACAAATACAGATAGTTCTTGGCTTATGACCACAATGGAGCAGTAGTGAAATCCATTTTTTTTTTACTACCAGTTCTGTGGGCATAGCTTGATAGGCATGGTGTGGTTTGATGGGCATGGCTTGTTGGGCGTGACCGGAAGGATGCTGTAAAATCTCCATTTCCATCCCATTCCAGGGGAAGGATACCGCAAAATCCCCATTCCCTTCCCACTCCTGGGGGAAGGATATTGCAAAGTCTCCATTGCCATCCCACTCTGGGGCCAGCCAGAGGTGATATTTACCAGTTCTCTGATCTACTCAAAATTTCCGCTACTGATTCTCCAGAACCTGTCAGAACCTGCTGGATTTCACCCCTGCAATGGAGGCCAACATTTCTGTTGCTAAGTGACCGTAGTTAAATGAATTCTGCTACATGTGACAACTTCTCTTGCCGCCAACTCTTAAGTAAATCCCTGAAGTTGTTAAGTTAGTAACATGGTTGTTAAGCGAATGTGGCTTCCCTGTGGATTTTGCTTGCCGTAATGTCCCAAAACATGATCACATGAGCCTGGGACACTGCAATCGTCATAAATATGAGCCAATTGCCAAGAGTCCGAATTTCGATCACTTGAACATGGCAATGCTGCAACATTTTGTCGACCTTGGAAGGATGGAAGGCTGAGTCAACCTTGAGCCTGGTGAAATTCGAACTGCCAAATTGCAGTCAGCCGGCAGTCATCAGAAGTAGCCTGCAGTACCGCACTCTAACCACTGCACCACCGAGGCTCAGACCTTAACCATGACACCAAACTGGCTCTCATGTTATACTACTAATAAAAAGATTTCCTTGTTTTTATATTTGGACCAATTGATATCTGGATGTTTCTGTTAGAAATGTGATGTTTGTACAGGTGAGCCCAAAATTTATCTTACTGAGACATTTGTTAGGTAGGTTTTGCCCAGGGGTGGGTTCTAAATTTTTTTACTATTGGTCCTGTGGGCGTGGCTTATTTTGTGGGTGTGGCTTGATGGTCATGTGACAATTCTTTAGGATTTAGCAGAGGTACTGGTCTACCAGGCTTTTAACTGCTTGCACAGCTGTACTGGTCTACCCATTTATTTTTGCAGGCATCGGTCTACTCATTTGTTTTTGGAGGCATCGGTTTACCACCAAACTGCCTTTTAACACTGATCAGCTGTAGGGCGGCCCTTTGAAGCCCCGCGGCAAGAGTTTAAGCAGTTTTTTTCCTTCTAGCCGATCAGCTGGGACTCAGGAGGGAGCAATAGATTGGGGGTGGGGCCAAATAAAAGGTAAGAATAATGCCGGGGGGGGGGGCAGAACCGGTTCAGTGATGTCATATTGTCACCTCTACTGGCTCCATAGAACCGGGCCGAAACAGGAGGAACCCACCACTGGTTTTGCCCCATTTTATGACTTTTCTTGCTACCTTTGCTTGTCAGAAAGTCGCAAAAGGCAATCACATGGCCCCTGGATACAGAAACCGTCATAAATATGAACCAGTGGCCAAGCGTTCAAATTCTGATCACATGACATTGGGGGTGCTGCAATGGTAGTTAAGTGCGAAAAATGTTCATAAGTCACTTTTTTTCAGTGCCGTTGCAACTTTGAATGGCCACGAAACAAACTGTTGTAAGTCGAGGACTACCTGTATACATTTCTCAATTTACAAACCAGAAAACATGGGAAGATGATGCAACGCCTTTCTTGAAACTCGTAAATCAATCGGTCAATAAAAAATAATAGTTGATGGCAAGCTCAGTTAAATCCCCCTCTCTTTCCGTCAGTTGAAAAAATACACTTTCAAGTCATTCTTTCAGGGGATTTGTTTTTCTTTTCAATTTTTTTTTATTTTTATTTCTCATAAACACATTTACATGTACAGTCATTTCCATCATTTTTCATTCATCTTTTCTTTTAACTTTCTTTTTTTTTCCCCCCCGGGGCTGCTCTTTTACCCTTTACCTTTATTCCAACCTTTTTCTTCCTTCTTCTTTCTCCTCCTGCTTCCTTCGTTCTTCCTCTCCTTCTCTTTCCTACTTCCCCTTCTCTTCTCCCACTCCTCTCTTCTTCCCCCCTTCTAACCTTCGCCTCTGCTCCTCTTTCCCCTCCCTTCTCTTCCTCTCCTTTTCCCTTTCTTCTTTCTCCTCTCCTCTCTTCTCCCTTCTTCTCTCTCTACTTCTTCCCCTCTCTCCTGTTGTTTCCCTTTTCAGTTCAATCTAAAGTGGTATTTGAGCAGCCCCGATTTTCTAATTATCTTTATTCTCATTTCAATTTCTTATTCAATTATTATTTATTTTTTTCATCATTTGCATATATTTTTATAATATCTCACTAAGTAAAAGGGGATTTTTTTTTTCCTGTGGAACAAATGAGCAAGTCAGCAAACATCGTCTTCAACCTTTAGAACGCAGCTTTCCCTTATCTTGACTTCTTAAAGTCAGATTCTGTAGCTTGTGCCTTGTTTTCTGTTTGATTAAAAGGGAATATGGTAGTGGCCAATTAAGGAAAGCCTTGGCCAATTTTCATTAAACCAAGCTGATTCTATATATATTCCAATGATTAATTCTAAGCCCTGGAGGATGAAGAGACCAGTTAAGTAGAAGAAGCTGGAGCAACAGGATTTTCAATGTCTATAATAAATGCAAAGGATACCCCTGTACGTTGTGCATTGCCAATTGACATAATTGGCCAGTTTCTCAATGGAAACAGGATGCCAGCTTGTAATAAAGTTAATGCTTTGTTTGCAGGGTTTTCTTTGTTGTTGTTGTTGTTTGTTTATTTTTAAACTGCTAAGGGAATTTACTTATTTAAAAAGAAGAAAACTAAAAAAAGAATAGCTAGCACGAATGGCTTAACCTTACATAATTACCAAAGATAGCTTCCCAAAAGCCTGTTCTTTTTGTTTGACTGGTGACTTCCTTTGCAAAGGGGGGGGGAGGTAGGTTTCCCCCCTCCCCCCAAATTAAAACATTCCTATTAACCCCAAAAAAGAATGCAAAACAAGCATTGAAACAGGGGTGAAATTCAGAAATTCTAACAGGTTCTGGAGAACCAGTAGTGGAAATTTTGAGTAATTCAGAGAACTGGCAAATACTACCTCTGGCTGGCCCCAGAGTGGGGAGGGAATGGGGATTTTACAGTATCCTTCCCCTGGAGTGGGGAGGGAATGGAGATTTTTCAGTATCCTTCCCCTGGAGTGGGGTGGGAATGGAGATTTTGCAGTATCCTTCCCCTGCCATGCCCACCAAGCCACATCCACAGAACCGATAGTAAAAAAAAAATTTGAATATTCACCACTGTATTGAAGTATTAGTTACCCACTTTATAAAGCCTTAGTAAGGCCACTGGTATACTGCATCCTATTTTGGTCACCACCTTACAAAAAAGATGTGGAGACTTTGGAAAAAAGTGCAAAGAAGAGCAACTAAGATGATTAAAGGGCCGGCGATTAAAACCTATGAAGAAAAGTTGTAGGACTTGAGTTTGACTAGTCTACAGAAAAGAAAGACTGGGGGTGGGGGGTGGACATGATAGCAGTATGCTAGTATTTGAAAGGTTGCCCCAAAGAGCAGGACAAGAAACAATGGTTGGAAACTAATCGAAGAGAAAAGCAATGTGTAATTAAGGAGAAACTTCCTAACAGTGAGGACAATTGACCAATGGAACAGTTTGCCTGCAGAAATCATGGCCACTCCATCACCGGATGTCTTTAAGAAGAGTCTAGACAATCAGTTATCTGAAATACTATAGGTTGTCCTGCTTAAGCAAAAGTTTGGACTAGAAGACATCTAAGGTCCCTTCCAGCTCTATTCTGGTTGATTGATTGATTGATTGATTGATAATGGAATTCTCTTATAGAGAGAATAAGGAAAGGACTTGAAGGACTGGAGGATGAATTGCTAGCAAGGCAAAGGTCAGATGAGACTTTCAAAGGTAAAGGTTTCTCCTGTCCAATCATATCCAAATGTAGCAGGGGTGGTACTCACTTACCTTCGCTACTGGTTCGCAAATGTAAGCACATGCGCCACCTCGGGATGGGATGACATCCAGGCGGGTGGAGAAAGCTTCCCGCAGCCCCCGCTACCTGTTTACCTGAACCAGATAGAACTGGTTGAATACCACCACTGAACTGTAGGGAGTGATGCTCATCTCTATTTCCTAGCTGAAGGAGTCAGTATTGGCCAAAGACATTTCTGTGGTCATGTGGCCAGCATGACTATATGGCAAAGACACACAAAACACTGTTACCTTCTTACCAAAGTGGTACCTATTTATTTGCATACTTTCAAACAGCTTGGTGGGCAGGAGCTGGGGCAAATAACAGGAGCTCACTCCGTCATGTGTTTTCTGCCCTAGGCTTCCTTAGAAATTAAACAGCACAAACCTCTTTAATTCATATGGCTGTAAATTACTTTCATTTACAGTCTGCAAGTCTTGATAAACAGTCTTTCAGAGGAAGGTTATCAACACCCACCTATCTCACGTGGAATGCTCCCAAAGAGCTAATTTCCAGGTGCAGGGCAAGGCTAAACTTGGCACAGAGTCACAAACAGAATTTTCAAATCTTGAATCAGCCAGATGAACTAATTGCTTCCTGCAAAAGCTCACATCCTGTTTGCTTCTCTTTTATGTCTTATGAGAGGGGCCAATCATCTCCAAGCCTTACTCCCAAGTCAACCCTGTTTCCTTAATTGTTCCTGTCTCCTGGTAGCTCTGCGCATGCGCACACTGGGAACAGGCTCATGCTGTTCTTCTGCCTCACTGATGTCAGACTCCAGAGACTCCGGAGGCACCAAAGAACTACCAGATGGCCTTGGCCCCCTTTCAGCCTCTGACTCAGCCATCGTCCAAGCCTTCCCCAGTCTCCAGGACTGGCCCACGTTCCTCCCCAACCTCCTCACTGTCCAAATCTGCTGCCAGCTCTGCTGACCACTGGCGGGCCACAATAGTGTGACGCTCGAGTTTCCAACCCAGGGTATCAGCTTTCCTGACAAGTTTAGTGTCTTTAACGTGCCCCTCTCTTTTCAAGTAAAGTTTGAATTTGGGCCCAAACAATAACTTGAAAAACATCTCAGACAAGCCCCTCCCTAGTTTACAAGAAAATGAAGAGGAGAAGGGAAGTTTATTCAGACTTGCAAAGTCTGTTCCAATAGCATCAAAGTATTCTAGATCGATATAGTGTTGGTTTCATTATCTGATCTACTTTGTAGGACTGACATTAGTAGACAGATCTGTTTTCTGGCTGAATTTTGTAGAGGGTGCCGGGTTTGACTCCAGGATTACTCTAGGGCCGTGATGCGGCATTCCTCTTCCAGGTTTTTAGCACGCATGTGTGCGTGGCGATCAACTGGCCTTTCTGCATGTTGCAGTGCTGGAAACTGGAAAAGCTGGTCTTCCATTTTCCTGCATGAGCATGTGCACCTGGACAGCTGATCATCACATACACATGCATGCCAAAAACCCAGAAGGCTAGCTGGCCAGTGCGCATGCACATTCCGGAAACTAGAAGATCATTTTTGGGCACACACATGTGCCCTGGGCAGCTCCTCTTCTGGATTGTGGCCCAGATGTGTGCGCTAAGTTCACCCTCACTGGTCTAGGGAGCTGTATTGAATGAGCTTTAGTAAAGTCACGGATGAAAGCTAGAGAGCATCTGTACAAAAAAAATCATCTGGACAGTCCTGGAATAGCTATCTTCTCAGACTTCTGGGTTCAATAGATTTTCTTCATGGTACCTCATCAGAATAATAATAAATCAATTATTATTATTATTTTCCTTATGGTCTTTGACCAGCCTTTACAATAAAAAAAAAAGTATAGTAAAAATAATAATAATAATAATACAAAGCAATTGGTTATTGGAGGAAAGGGGAAAAATAGGACAGTGAAACAACCTATATAATTAAAAGTTTTGTCCAGTTGGATAACTTGATGAAGATACTGTGATTGTGGGGTTAGCATCCCTTTAAAAATAATACATGTAAAATTTATCTGTGTGGGTCTTGTATTTGGAAAAGATTAAGTTGATTGGAGTAAGCCTTCAGGCATCATAGAAAGAGCATCATATGGAAACATGAAAGAATTTCTTCCCTCCTATATAAATTATTATTTATATAGATTACTAGCTGGACGCCCGTGCTTTGCTATAAAACTATGTGCTCGGGCTTGATAAATTGATACTTATAGCCTGAAACTTAATGTAGAAAATGTGTAACTCCATAGCACCAGAGTGTATTAATATAATGCAACTGGCAGTTGGAACAGAGGGGGGGGGGAGTAGAATGTCCCAGCCCGCAGCTTCCATCAGTATTCATCTGGCTAGCATCCTGTCAGTGTGTGAGAGAGTTGAGGGGTGTTAATAAACTCAAAAAGTATTTGCTGTGTAAGCAAGAAGGAGACAGGAAGGAGGCTGGGTGTGACTTAGCTGAACTGTTCTGTAGTAAAGCTGTTTGCTGCTGTGAAAGTGAAACTGAAAGTGAAACTCCTCTCCTCTGCTTGTGTTTTGCATTTGGAACAGATTTCTTTTCAGATGGGGAGGGGGAATAGAACTTCTTAGCATCAGAGTGTGTTAATAATAATATAGTAAATACTAATGCTCTGATGGTCATTTCGAAAAATCCTTTCTTAATGAGCACCTAGAAGTCAAGAGGAATATATGTGTCAAATTTCAAGTTTGTAGGGTTTACGGTTCTGGAGTTTTTGTGATTAATGTGTTAGTGCTTTTCACACACACACACACACACACGCACACACACACACACATATAGAGAGAGAGATTATATAGATATATGGATTATTATTATATAAAGTAATAATTATACTGCGGCAAAATACTGCGGCAAAGGTAATAGGCACCCTTGGGTAGAATCCCTAAACAACTGTAGCACCAGTTGAACATCATTGGCATTGACAAATCACCATCAGCCAATTGCAAAAGGCAGCTTTACTTGGAACTACTTACATCCTGTGAGGATACCATCAGCATTATCAGAGAACCCTTAGGAAGGAATCGATACTTGGAGAAAAATGCCAAATGGAGTTTAAACATCTGGCCTGACTGTGTGAGGAACCATAATAATAGCACCATGAAACATCCATATCTGCCTATCCCAAGTCCTTTGGAAGGACTCCGTAGGCAGACAAAAATGCCAAATCGAGTCTGAACATCTGGCTGATCAGTGTGACAAATCACAAAAACTCAGATGAGGAGAATTAAAGAAATTACAGACTGTGGGGAAAAAATGATGGTGTAATAAAATGCAGGACATTCTCCCAAATCCCTCAGTAATCTGCTAACTCAACTTTACCAATTTTCTTCTTCTTCTTTGAAAGGAATTTCAAGGGCAAATGATATCCTACCAATGGGAACTGATAAAAGGAATGCAAAATAATGGTCCCACGTGACACTGTTTCATTAACTGTGGTTGATTAACTATCCTGATAATTTTTTTGTCTTAATGTGTCATGTGAATCCATTTGATTGATGATTCAATGTATTATGCAAATCCAGGGTTAATTCATCACACAGTTTTGGCTACCCAGACATGGATTTCTAATGGCTGGGATTGCTTTTTTTCCCAAATGAGAGAATTGTAAATTGCTTTTCAGAATCTGCATGTAGTTTTAAGGAGCTGTTCATTATACTCTCTTCTAAATACAACATTATTTTGAAGATATGGTTGTTTGTTAGTAGGGAGGAAGAGGTGACAATACCTTTAAAACCAATTGTCTCTGAACATTTAATTTCAACTTCCAGCTCTGTAAATTTTGGTCACTTGAGTTCTTGATAAATGACCAAATTAATTTTTTTGTGCATTGTGATCATACTGTGCTACAGAACATGATTACCTTAAGGATACTCACTCCTGAATTATAAATTATAATAAATTAAGCTGGATTTTTTTTTCATTCAGATAGGGCATAATAATTGCTTTCTGAATTTGTAAAAAAAAAATGGGTAGGGATCTGCATAGTTATATAAATAGGTATAAGAGAAACCTCAACCTTGTGAAGTAATATTTTGATATTATAATTAAAAGTAATATTTTAATATTAATTTAATATTGCAAATGGCCCAGAGTCACGTAGGGGAAATAGGCAGTATAGAAATGTGATAAATTAGGAAATAAATTCCAAATATCCGAGCAGTGATCACTTTCTTAAATGTTCCTTCAAAATCTGCTAAGCGAACGGGATGTGAGCTTTTGCAGGAAGCAATTGGTTCATCTGGTCAGTAAAAGCTTTGGAAAATTTCTGTTTGACTCAGTGATAAGTTTGGCCTTGCCCTGCGTTTGGCAGCATTCCAAGGGAGATAAGGTGGGTGTTTATAAACATTCCCCTGAAAGACTGTTTGTGAAGCCTTGCGGACTGTGAATGACAATGATTCACAGCAATATGAATAAAAGAGGTTTGGCGCGACTAAGATTGTGCTTTATGCTTCCTAAGGAAGCCTAGGTCAGAACAGGTGGCAGACGATCATGTGGAAGGATGCACACACGTTCCTTTCACGTAACGTAAGCTGATGGAACTGCTCTCCTCATTCATTGCCTGCATGCACATTTCCTTGTTTAATAAACAATGGCAGGCACGGGAGAAGATCAATAAGTCTTTAGGCCACTCCGTCTTTTTCTTTTCGTGTGCAGTCAAAATAGATATTTTGTGAGAGTCACTGGGATGTTATCTGTAAGAAATATGGTGCCAATTCACAGGTGTTCTGCTTCAGTTCCCCCCAGTGGTACAGCCACTACTTTTGAACAGCGAAATGCTATCAGGTTGTCTAAAATAATAATGAGCATATGTTGTTGAGTTGCATTCAGCGCTCCTCTGAAATATGCCAAGGAATGCTCTGCCTTCAGTCAGGGACAGCTGTGGTTCTTTAGTCTGTCATACTTCATCTACGCTTCAGCTATTTAGGTTTGAACTCCCCCCCAGAATTGATTTCACTGGATAGTAATGGAAGTGTTCAACGTGGCCTATAGATTTGACTTTTGAGTCTGCTTAGGTAGGGCTACATCATCCAGGCTTTGTCAGGGTTCCAAGTGACCAGCCCAAGTTTTGCAATCAAAACTCTGAGTCCTAAAAGTTCTTCAATGTAAGAATTTATTAGGAATGTCATATTGGCACATGTGGGGAAGACTTGACAATAATATATCATATCATATATCATATATCATATATCATATATCATATATCATATATCATATCATAACATAACATAACATAACATAACATAACATAGCACAACACAACACAACACAACACAACATAACATAACATAACATAACAACAGAGTTGGAAGGGACCTTGGAAGTCTTCTAGTCCAATCCCCTGCTTAGGCCAGAAACCGTACACCACTTCAGACAAGTGGCTATCCAATATCTTCTTAAAAACTTCCAGTGTTGGAACATTCACAACTTCTGGAGGCAAGTTGTTCCACTGATTCATTGTTCTAAATGTCAGGAAATTTATCCTTAGTTCTAAGATGCTTCTCTCCTTGATTAGTTTCCATCCATTGCTTCTTGTCCTACCCTCAGGTGCTTTGGAGAATAGCTTGATACCCTCATCTTTGGGGCAGTTCCTGAGATATTGGAACACTGCTATCATGTCTCCCCTAGTCCTTCTTTTCATTAAACTAGACATATCCAGTTCCTGCAACTGTTCTTCATATGTTTTAGCCTCCAGTCCCCTAACCATCTTTATTGCTCTTCTCTGCAGTCTTTCTAGAGTTTTAACATCTTTATTACATTGTGGTGACTATGAAGAACCTGAGGTTTCCCCCACCCAAATCAAAATCCAAAGTTCTTGCCCCCAGGTCATACGTCCATCACATGGCCCAATCAGATCATAGTCCTCCTTCGGCTGTCTTTGGTCCATGCCTTCCAACCACCTGGTGGGGACGTCCTTAGCTCCCACAGGAAAGAATGTTATTTTGTCTACATGGTTACATCCCTATACCAGCTATCCCTATCTCCCCCCTCATGTTACCACAGCTTCAACCGGCCTCACTGTAGAAATACTGAAGATGTTCCCAAAATGGCTGCAGGGCTGACAAGCTTTTAAAAAAACAAGATGGCCATTAGAGTCATTCAGAAGAGCCTTCTGCCATTTATCTATCTATCTATCTATCTATCTATCTATCTATCTATCTATCTACCTACCTACCTACCTACCTACCTACCTACCTATCTATTTGTTAACAAGTATAAGGAAACAAGTAACATTATAGACACAGACATGGACACATGAAAAACAATTGGCCCAAATAAAAGGATATAAATAGGTAAAACATAGCCATAAACACATAGAATGATTACATATAAATGGGGACAGTAGGACAGGGATGGTAGGCACACTGGTGCGCTTATGCACACTCCCTTAGGGACCTCTTAAGAAACATGAAAGTTCCACAGTAGACAGGACTAACAACAGGATCAGGTAGAGTGCTCCAGACATTTACTACTCTATTGCAGAAGTCATATTTCCTACAATCAAGATTAGAGCAAATTACATTGAGTTTGAATCTATTGAGAGCCCTTGTGTTATTACGGTTGAAATTAAAGAATTCATTTACAGTGGGATGTTTTGGTAAATAATCTTATGAACTAAGCATAGGTCAGAATGTAGACGGCATAGTTCGAGGCTATCCAGATCTAAAATATCAAGCTTGGTGGGATAGGGAATTTTATTTTGAGCAGAAGATTTGAGTACTCTTCTAGTAAAATATTTTGTTGCCTTTGATCATAGAACCTGCAACATAGGATCACAGGACTAGAAGGGACCTTGGAGGTCTTCTAGAGGAACCCCTTGCTCAAGGCAGGAGATGTTGTATCATTCCCAGAACAAATGGTTGTCCAATCTTTACTTGAAAACCTCCAGTGATGGAGCACCCACAATTCCGAGAGGCAAGCTAGTCCATTGATTAATTGTTCTCCCTGTCAACATCTGGACTTTAGTAGCCCAGATCTGTAGCCCAACTTTATGAGATATTAACCAATTTAACTTCCAGCAGCCATTTCCTTTAAGTTGTGAGGACAAATTTTTCCATTTCCATTTTACCTGCTCTATGCCATCTGTGGATAATGTCCCCACTGCAGCTAATTAATGGCAATTGATTTAAGGCAACTTACTTAACATTCAATAAGACTGAATTTTGAATCGCCTAACAGAGTGAAAATTACTGTTTTGCTTTGTTTTGTTGTTTTGTTTTTTTCTGGTCAGGATTGACCTTCTAAATAATAACTTTATTGTCACTGTACGTGTATACACAGTATACCCATACAACGAAATTCACAACACCCAAAGACCAGGTCTAACATACATAACAATCCCCAAACACACCCCACCCACCACAATTCCCCACCCCTAAACCACCCAAACATCCACACAACAGACCAAGTAATGCTGTCCAACAACTCACTGATGGTGGCCCTTTAGTTCATGGTTGAGTACAATTATAGCTCTGGGATAAAAACTATTCAGAAAACGTGTGGTCTGAGTTTTCATTGTTCTGTATCTTCTGCCAGAAGGCAACAGTCCAAAAAGATTGTAAGCAGGATAGGAAGAGTCTCTGGAGAATATTATGCAACTTTCTCAAACAGTGAGATTCGAAGATGTCGTCCAGGGCTGGTAGCTGGAGTCCAATGATATTCTGGGCAGTTTTAAAATTGTCCAGAGAAGCATAGTTTCATATTCCTGTTTTGTAATGTTCTGATGCAGTTTATAATAACTTAATAAGATATGCTTGGCATTTCTTGAGCTTGGTAGAAAATCCTTCACTAGTTTCAAAAGTTATTATGATTTGACTTGTTCAGTGCAGTTAATATAATTAACACCCGACATGTGGGTTGAAAAAAAAGACAGATCCAGGGCATGATGTCAAGTCCCAGTTGAAAATATAGTGCTTTAAGTGGGACAAAGCAGAATAAAATGATTGTTCCTAAGATTTCTCTGTTTCTCTTTTTTTCATGGTTTAAAAGCATATCATATACTTTCAGCATGGCCCAGTTTTTCATGTAGAAAATATATCATCATCAGCATCATCAGCATCAGCATCTTTTAACGTCCCCATAATCCCTTGCGGGGTGGAGTCTGGGCAACTGAATGGAGCTAGTAGAGTTTTTCATGGCCAGATACCCTTCCTGTTGCCAATGCAGAGTTTTGTTCAGCAGATAGATTCTCATTTTGCCCAGAGAGAGAAACATTTGCCTCTACCTAGGACCCAACTCACAGCCTCCTGATTATGAGGCGAGAGCTCCACCTCTAAGTCACCGCACCACTCCATGTAGAAAATCTATGTGGTCACTATAAATCGAGATTGATTTGATATCACATTAGTAGATCAGAATAATAGAATAACAGACTTTGAAGGTTCTTTGACATCTTCTATTCCAATCCCCTGTTCAAACATGAGATCCTGTACCATTCCAGACAAATAAACGGCTGTCCGGTATCTTCTTAAAAACCTCCGGTAATGGAGCACCCACAACTTTTAAAGACCACCTGTTCCACCGATTAATTGTTTTAACTGTCAGGAAATTTCTCCTTAGTTCTAAGTTGGATCTCTCTTTAATCATCTCCCACACATTATTTCTTGTCCTGCCCTCAGGTGTTTTGGATAGAATCACAATAACAGGGTTGGAAGGAACCTTGTTGGCCTTCTAATCCAACTTCCTATTCAACCTGGAGGCTGTATCATTCCAGACAAATGACTATCCTGTCTCCTTTTAAAAGCCTCCAGTGATGGAACCTCCACAACTTCTGAAGGCAATTTGTTCCACTGGTTAATTGTTCTCACTGTTAGGACATTTCTCCTTATTTCTAAGTTGGTTCTCTCCTTGATTAGTTTCCAGCGATTACTTCTTGTCCTGCCTTCTGGTGCTTTGGAAAATAGGTTGACCCCCTCTCTTTTTTTCTTTTTTCTTTTTCTTTTTTGATTTATATGCCCCCCTTCTCCAGAGACTCAGGGCGGCTTACAAGGCGTTAAGCAATAGCCTTCATACTTTTGTATATTTTATACAAAATCAGCTTATTGCCCCCATAAACCGGGTCCTCATTTTACCTACCTTAGAAAGGATGGAAGGCTGACTCAACCTTCAGCCTGGTGAGAATTGAACTCACAGTAATTGCAGGCAGCTGTAAGTTAAATGCTACCTTTAACAGTAGCATTAATCTGCTGTGCCACTCAGGCTCAATATTTGAGGGGCTGCCAATATTTGTGGCAGCCCCTCAAATATTGGAACATGGCTACAATCTCACCACTATCCCTTCTTTTCACAAGACTAGAAAGGTAAAGGTAAAGGTTCCCCTCATACATATGTGCTAGTCGTTCCCAACTCTAGGGGGAAGTGCTCATCTCCGTTTCTAAGATGAAGAGCCAGCACTGTCCGAAGATGTCTCCGTGGTCATGTGGCCGGCAGGACTAAAGGCCAAAGGCGCACGGAATGCTGTTACCTTCCCACCAAAGGTGGTCCCTATTTTTCTACTTGCATTTTTTACCTGCTTTTGAACTGCTAGGTTGGCAGAAGCTGGGACAAGTAATGGGAGCTCACCCCGTTATGCGGCACTAGGGATTCGAACCACTGAACTGCCGACCTTTCGATCGACAAGCTCAGCATCTTAGCCATCGAGCCACTATGTCCCACCTTCACTCGACTAGATGTTCCCAATTCCTGACCCCTACATCTCTATGATAAGAGAACAAGTTGACCCGCTCCTCTTTGTGTCAGCCCCTCAAGTATTGGAAGATTGCTACCATATCATCTTCAATCCATCATTCTTAGATTAGACATTTTATTTATAAATATTTATTTATATTTCATGTTTCTAGACTGTCCATCTCACTCAAGGGACTTCCCTAATTCCCTCAATAATTCATTGTGTCATAATTCATAATTGCAAAACCTTGATTTTTTTCTTACCAATAGTAGGATGATGGATTGAATTGAAATTTTATTTTATTATTTTTTATTTTGTTTTGTTTTATTTTTGTTTAATTTTTCATGGTTCTAGATCACCCTTCTCCCTCAAGGAGTTGCATTTACAGGTGAGTCCTTTCCAAGCAGAAAAAATAAATAAATCTGCTAGTAGTATGTACTATATTGCATGTGTTATTCAGAGAGAGATAGGGAGGGAGGGAGAGAGGAGAGAGGGGGGGGAGTTAGGAAGAGAACGAAGAGGGGAGGGAGAGAGAGAGGGATGTACAGTGACTGAATTGTGTTTCCATCATCAGGTCCCTTTCCATTTAAGACAGGAGTGACATGCTAGCTGGGGAATTCTGGGAGTTGAAGTCCCCAAGTCTTAAAGTTGATAAGTTAGATAGTCTTGATTTCATCCCTCCAATATGAAAAATGTACTAGAAGCAAGCAACATACTATAACTTTTCTGGTAGTAAATATTACTGAAGATTTTTCCCCCCAAAAAAACTCATGTTGGGATCATTTTTCAGAAAGCTTGTAGTTTTTTGTACTTTCATTTTACCCCTGTCTAATAATTTAAATTTCTTGTTATATTTAGATCTCAGTCTGCTTCTGATAATTTATTGGGAGAAAAAAAAATTTTTTTTTGTTAACATAATGCTGAAATCTCTTGTTTTCATGAAAATCCACCCCTGTGAAGAGGGCTTTATTTTCTAATTTCTTTCCAATTTATTTTGATTATACGTTTGGATTTCTATTATTGTTGCAGTGTCAGACAAAGCTGCATGTGTAATAATCTACAATAAAATTCAGAGTCTAAGACTGCTTAAAACTTAATAATTCAAGTCCTAACCAAGGATTTAAGAATTATTAAAGTTGCCTCTAATAATATAGACAGTTTCAAGCAGGGTGGATTTTTGAAAATTAGGGTTTCAGGTCTGATAAATTCAATATTTCCAGATATCAAGGAAGCCCTTTAGATATCGTTCCAAAAGCTTCTAATCACAAGTATTCTTTCTTCCTAAGTATTCAACTTCAATATTCATGTCCTGCTTTTTGTAAGTCCCCCCCTTTTTTTTCTTCCAATCATAGCATTACCCAAAATAGTAAAATCAATGAATGAGACATTCTTCTTTTCAATAATTATTTTATCAGCAATGTTATGGACTAAATGCCTGTCTGTTTGGATCTTAAAATCCCAGACCATCTTAACCCACTCCTTTCCCAAAATTTTCTGAACTAGATAGTCCCAATCGCTTCTCCTACATTCAAATCCAAATATCTAGCAAAGTTTCCAATAAATAATTCTGTCAACTCAGCCATGACACTTCTTGTTATCAGTTTGTGAAGTTTTGCTACAGCCACTGATGAAATGAACAATTGCTTCACCTTGTTGTGCTACGTGCAAAGGAAATATTTGCTATTCTAACATGTTGAATTCTCACCTTCGTGATTAGCTGGCAAAGTTTGTTTTCAACTGCTAAAATAAAGCCTTCAGTTTCTTTCTTTAACACTCCCAATCTTAACCAATTCCATATGGGGGTTTTTTTTATCAGCTTTTCCTTCTATATCCTTCAATTATTGACTATGCATTGGTATATTCTTCCAATTAACAGATTGGTTTTCAATTGTTTCTTTTCAGCCTTCATCCTTGTTGTTTTCAAGAGCTTTCCTTGTCTTCTGCAAGAGTTCTTGGCTTTTCTTAATTTAATCATTCAGGTCATGGTTTTCTTCTTCCACTGTTTGTTTTCACCTCTAGGAATCCTCTACTGGCTTCACCTCTTGCCATATATAATAGAATATAATTTTTTATTGGCCAAGTGTGATTGGACACACAAGGAATTTGTCTTGGTGCATATGCTCTCAGTGTACATAAAAGAAAAGATACGTTCATCAAGAATCATAAGGTACAACACTTAATGATAGTCAACGTTATACATTATACAGCCTATCAATATAATTGGGTGCAAAGCTTGTGCATTGACTTTAGGTTTTCTGATCTTCTGATCCACAGTATTAAGCTCCATCTGGATCCAATCAAGTATTCCTTCTCTATTTATTTAGTACATGGCAAAAAAAAATTTTGAGTCAGGAACGAGTAGTACATATGTGCGAGGGGAACCTTTACCTTTACCTTAAGATAGAGTTTGTATTGCTCCAGTTTACACACTTGTACTCACCAGTTTTTTAAAAAAAGATTAGAATGAGAAATGTTTTTTTCAGAAATGTTTTATTTCCAAGGAAAGAATGGATAACAGTGAAATATAAATGTGCATAAATTACTAGAGGTTACTGCTCTGTAGATGCATTATTTAATCAAAAGTCTCATTGGCTGTAAAATCTGAATGTGCCACATTTAAAGTTTATGTAATTTACACCTGATGTGGCATTTATAATATAAAGGCACGACAAAGCTATTATGAACTATCTCCTGATTTCACTGATTCTTATTAGAAGACTTTAATTAGCGTGTGCACCCATTCATTAATATTAGATCCTGCTAATGGAAGGCTCTAAATTTATTGCGACCACTTTTTTTAAAGTTACACATTTTTTTACTGTGTGTAAAGTGGAATGGGATTAATGTCAACCGGTCCTGCTGTGTCATTTTTCTGTCCCTCGTAAGGAATTTGATTGGCGGTGGAATCAAGAGAATTTCCTGTGGTGTCACAGTGTTACTTCTGAAAGGAAGTAGGAAAGGAATACCTGTAGAATTATTTGTAGAATATTAAAAGGGGGTGGGTAGTGGCTGAACATTCTGTCATTCTCTCTCTGGAGTCTCTAGAGGCTGGGGACAGCAAAAAACGTTACTTCCTGTCCCACCGGGAGTTGGGAAATGAGCTGTTTCAGGCCTCCGGAGGGCCTCCGAGGCAGTGGGAAAGGCTGTTTTCACCCTCCCCAGATGCATAGAGAAGATCTGGAGCCAGGTGAGAAAGAAAAATGGGCCTTCCCCATCACCCCTCCAGGCCCTCCGGAGGCAGGAAACAGACTGTTTTCCTACTTCTGCTGGGCCCAGAAGGCCCGAAAATCAGCTGGCCGGCACGTGCATGCGTGCCAGAGCTGAGCTGGCGTGCCCACTGATATGGCTACATGTGCCACCTGTGGCACACGTGCCATAGGTTCGCCATCATGGGTTTATGGAGTTAGGTTCAGGAAAGAGAAGAATGTGTATCCAGCTACAATTCTGACCATTATTTTTCAATGAAAGTGAAGTACTGCATTATTTGGAGTATTGAATTTGGAAATTGTTTGTTTGTTTGTTTAAATTATGGAATGGTGTGGTGGCCTAGTGATGGAGATGCTTGCCTCCCATTTGTAAGATTAAGAGTTCAATCCTAGGTAGTGGGAAATGTTTCGTTCCTAGGGTGCAAAGAGAAAATATCTGCTGTGAACTCCACAGAGGTGTCATAAAGGGCATCCGGCCAGTAAACACTCACCTCCACCCATTTGCCCCAACCACACTCCGAATTAAGGAATTCAGGGAATTCACAAAAAGAATACACAGACACACAGACACACACAGACAGACACGCACACACACACACACACACACATACACACACACACATCCCTTAACTATGGACATAAATTTGACATGAAGAATTAGCTTGATTCATTTCAGGACACTGCAGTAAATCTCAGATCTCCAGGCCCTTAACTATGGCTGCCATTGATGACTGGTTGGAATCTATGTATAAGAAGATAAAAGATTTTAATTAGTCTGTGTCAGCCCTACTAGTTAGACCAGGAAATCAACACTGAAAACTACTCTTTATTGAAACTGGCTGTAATAATAGAATCTTGCAAACCTGATTGTGTCAGCCATGAAGAATCAGGCTCACCCATTAAAGGTCCAGTTAAGACTAATTATTGCTCATGTCTATACGAAATAATCTATTCAACTAAAGGCCAGCACTAAATTGGTGCTAGATAAGAATCAATGAAAATCAAGAGGGGTTAACCATTTGTAGGAACATAACAACTCCAGGGTTATTCCTCTCTTGACTCCACCCACAGGTTTTGCCTCTTTTCCTACAGATTGGTAAGTTTCTCCTCTCCCTCCTCCTTACTCTCCAATAGCAATAGGACTTAGACTTATATACCACTTCACAGTGCTTTACAGCCCTCTCTAAGCAGTTTACAGAGTCAGCCTCTTGCCCCCAACAATCTGGGTCCTCATTTTACCCACCTCAGAAGGATCGAAGGCTGAGTCAACCTTGAGCCTGGTGAGATTCGATCTGCCAAACTGCCGGCAGCCAGTGATCAGCAGAAATAGCCTGCAGCACTGCATTCTAACCACCACGCCACCGCAGCTCTGCACCAATGTGCCAATGAATTAGGGAGAAGTCTGTCCAATCTACTTCTAGACACTGGTATTATCTGAATTTGAGATTCCAGACATTTCAACCTTGGTTGCTTTAGTAGCAGAGCTTTCATATCTCTGTAATGGTCAACTTCCTTTCTCTCTACACAATGAAGCTTAGGATGGACTGGATTTTTTTTTATTATTATTTTTTTTAGATTTTTTTTTAATTTTATTTTTTTAATTTGATTTATATGTCGCCCTTCTCCGGAGACTCAGGGCGGCTTACAATGCGTTAAGCAATAGCCTTCATACTTTTGTATATTTATACGAAGCCAGCTTATTGCCCCCACAAACTGGGTCCTCATTTAACCTACCTTAGAAAGGATGGAAGGCTGAGTCAACCTTGAGCCTGGTGAGATTCGAACTTACACTAATTGCAGACAGCTGGTTTAAATCACTATGCTTTTAGTCTGCTGAGCTAAACCAGGCAAGATGTGGGGCTTTTCAGAGCTACCTATACCTCTGTAAGGAAATAGGACCAGAGGTGGGTTTCAGCAGGTTCTGACCAGTTCTGGAGAACTGGTAGGTGAAAATTTAAGAAGTTTGGAGAACTGCTAAGCACCACCTCTGACTGGTCCTGCCCTCATCTATTCTCTGCCTCCCGAGTCCCAGCTGATCAGGAAGAAATGGAGATTTTATAGTATCCTTCCCCTGGAGTGGGGAAAGAATGGAGATTTTACAGTACCCTTCCTCTGCCACACCCACCAAGCCATGCCGACAGAACCGGTAATAAAAATTTTTGAAACCCACCACTGAATAGTGGTTCACCCTTGATGCTTAATGAATTTGGCTGTTTTCCAAGGAAGAATTTTAAAGTTTCCCAGCTCTCTGGCAGACACTTCATTCCAATGTGTGGTACTAAGTAGGAAGTATGCCAGATGTGGAAAACATTCTTCCGTGTGGCCTCTTCCTGATGGCACTTTACTTTTAAAAGACCCTTTGGAAAATGAATTGCTTTGAAAATGCATGGAGTGCAGTTGGAGAAAGAGAAAAAGTAGATCTGACCAAGCATGTCCAGTGGCTTCCGAATTGAAATATGGAGAAACTTCTGAAACACACTGATCATGAGTCAGAAAAAAAAAATGAACCTACTTTTGTTGGGTCAGTCTTGCATCATTTTGTTGTGTTTGATGCATTAATAGGAATGCACCATTTTATAGGAGACAAATACCCATTGGTATTTATGCCATTTTGAAAGAGAGCAAGGGGAAGGTTTAAGCTCATATAGACCACTCCACATTTCCTTTAAATTCACTGCATGCATGCATATTTTTCTGTACTGTAACAGGTATTTTACCAAGAGGTATAATTTTAAGATTTTATCAGAGTAATCTCAAAAGCGATGTAGAAAAATTCAGCCAGAGTTCAATTGTTTATTAACTTATACGTAAGAGCTTATTTGTTTATTAGATTATAGTAAGGGACACAGTGGCTCAGTGGCTAAGACACTGAGCTTGTCGATCGAACGGTTGGCAGTTCAGCGGTTCAAATCTCTAGCGCCGCGTAACAGGGTGAGCTCCCATTCCTTGTCCCAGCTTCTGCCAACCTAGCATTTCAAAAGCATAAAAAATGCAAGTAGAAAAATAGGGACCATCTTTGGTGGGAAGGTAACAGCGTCCCATGTGCCTTTGGCATTGAGTCATGCCAGCCACATGACCACGGAGACGTCTTCGGACAGTGCTGGCTCTTTGGCTTCGAAATGGAGAATAGCACCGCCCCTAGAGTCAGGAACAACTAGCACATATGTGCAAGGGGAACCTTTACCTTTTACCTTTAAGAGACGGAATCTTGCCAGACTAAACACTTAGTACTCTCAGCCTGGGGGATTCTAGGAATTCGCTATCCTGACTCTCTTCCTCTCTTCCTCTCCTATCCAGCTCCTAGCTGTGCTTTTCTCTCATCTCTCCCCTTCCTGTTTCTGAGTCTGCTTTCTCCATCCTGGGAAAGTGCTGCTTTGCTGTCATCCATCACATACCTCCCCTTCTGTAGCCATCATCCCTCACAGATTTGTCTTTTAGAGCTACTTTGGGGGAGGGGAAAATAATATCCAGGTAAAAGGGAAGGAAATCTGTTGCCCCAGCAGAATTCGTTCTTTTCCACCTCACTCTAGCCGTCCCAATTTCTTGTGAATTAACTTTACACTCAACGTTTTGTCATGTGCACTAGGTGTTATAGTGCATGAAATGAATACAGAGTCGCATATCGGTTGCTGGTGCAGTTCTGACCCCGATAAGCAACCGTGCCTCGAGCTACCTCCTTCTTCCCCCACCTCCCGCCCCCATAAAATAGCCGCTCTGAAATAGTTTCCTGCACAACCACATTACAAGTCATCGGAGAGCAGTGGAATTTATGAACTGGTTTTTGCCATCAGTGGAACAAAGGCACTGGGGGGAGGGAAGGGGCTTTCCAATTTTAGAAAAGGGCCGCCTGTACTCCGACACAAACAAATAAGTAAAGTAATTAGGTGAGCCAACGCCAGTAATAGCCTCTCGCACATGTTTATTGAGAAGGTAAGCTCCATTAAGTGCACTGGAGCCAAGTCCCAAGCAAGAATATATCGATTTTATTTTTTCCCCCTTTTAAAGATACACTATCCTGACATTTCAAGAACTCATTAAGGTTTGCTGTATTATTAAAAAGTCATTTTTTTAAAAAAAGGGGGGGGAATAAAAAGTAGATAATAAAAGATTTGCCTCAATCCTATTTTCCACTCCAGCTATCACGGCAGGTAATCTCGTCAGTTGAACTGAAAGCCTCCTGAATTCGCACGGCAGCAAAACAAAAACATATACAACGTACCGTGGTATTGCTACCTTCATCGTAGCAATATGTGGGCTCTCGTTCTTAGCGTTATTTCCTTTCGTGTTCTTTCTGTGTTTGATGGTTGGTTCTAGCGTGGCCGAGAAAGCAGAAAGTCGCAAGAGTGCAAGGATAAAACAGCGGCCACAGCAACACAGAAATGTAAGGTTTGAAACGTAAGGATTTATTTTGGCTTTTTTTGCACAAACTGTTAGTACTTTTGTTTGTGGCATTCCCTTGTATTAACGGGAAACTCCTTTAGCCCAGAAGTCTCCAAACTTGGGGACTTCAACTTATAACTTCAACTTCAAACATATGAAGAATGGTTGCAGCAACTATAGCACTGGTGGGTTGCTACCGGTTCGGTCAAACAGGTAGCGGCAGCAGCAGGAGGCTTCTGCCCACCCTCCTGTACGTCTTTGTGCATGCACAGAATCTTCGTGCACGCATGCAAACCAGTAGCAGCCAAAATTGAAACCCACTACTGAACTGTGGGTATGGCCAGTCTAGAGAAAAGGACTAGGGGGTAACATGATAACAGTGTTTCAGTATTTGAGGGGTTGCCAAAAAAAAGAGGGGAGCAGCTTATTTTCCAAAGCACCAGAAGGCAGGAGAAGAAATAATGGATGGAAACTTATCAAGGAGAGAAGCAACCTTCTCTCTGCATTCAGTTTTGGTCGCCACAAAGATGTGGAGACTCTGGAAAGAGTGCAGAGAAGATCAATAAAGATGATTAGGAGACTGGAGGCTAAAACATATGATGAACTGGGTATGTCTAGCTTAATGAAAAGAAGGACTAGGGGAGACATGATAGCAGTCTTCCAATATCTCAGGGGCTGCCCCAAAGAAGAGGGGGTCAAACTATTCTGAGGACAGGACAAGAAGCAACATATGGAAACTAATCAAGGAGCGAAGCAACCTAGAACTAAGGAGAAATTTCCTAACAGTGAGAACAATTAATCAGTGGAACAACTTGCCTCCAAAATTTGTGAATTCTCCAACACTGGAAGTTTTAAAGAAGATATTGGATAACCATTTGTCTGAAGTGGTGTAGGGTTTCCTGCCTAAGCAGGGGTTGGACTAGAAGACCTCCAAGGTCTCTTCCAACTCTGTTATTCTATTCTATTCTATTCTATTCTATTCTATTCTATTCTATTCTATTCTATTCTATTCTATTCTATTCTATTCTATTCTATTCTATTCTATTCTATTCTATTCTATTC
>WNWU01000025.1:12382776-12423133 GCA_012654045.1 Ptyas mucosa
TCTATTCTATTCTATTCTATTCTATTCTATTCTATTCTATTCTATTCCATTCCATTCCATTCCATTCCATTCCATTCCATTCCATTCCATTCCATTCCATTCCATTCCAGAACTAAGGAGAAACTTTCTAACAGTGAAAACAGCTTCCTTCAGAAGTTGTGGGTGCTTCATTGCTGGAGGTTTTTAAGAAGAGACAGGCAGTCTGAAATGGTATAGAGCAGGGGGTTGGACTAGAATCTTTTGCGCTCATTAACAAAATCTCCATTTTGCATATCCTAAACTTCCCATTCTTAAATCCATTCATTGATTGAAACTGTTCCACGCACAGTGTCTAAGAATGTTTTGCAACCAAGTTAGACGACAACAGCATTAAAATACCTAATATAATATATTTGTACATTAAAAATGAATGGGGAAAAAAAACACAACCCAAATAAACATACTATTTTTATGTTGTGTTCCCCCCTCCCATTCATTTTTAATGCATGCATTCTCTCCCATTCATTTTTAATGTACTGTTCACATCAGAAAAGACTGGATAAAAAGATGGGTTTCCAATAGGCTCCTGAATATTTGTCACCCTTGTAGAAATAAGCCTATTTATCCTCAGTATTTAACAAAAGCAAACAAACTTGAGATTATGTCAAGAGGTAATTCCAACCCAGTACAAAGAAACAGGGAGGAAGACAAAGTAATCACAGACTTCATCTTCCTAGGCTATTGGGATGTTGACTGTGGCCATCTGCTCCTTGAGAGAAAGACTATGACAGCTCTAGACAAAATATTTCAGTGCACAAAGCAAAGATGTGTGTTGTCACAGCTTTGGTGTTCCCAGATGCAACATATGGCTGTGAAAGCTGAACCATGAGAAAGGTTGAATGAAAAAAAATATATGAAACCTTTCAATTGTGGTGTTGGACAAAATTGTTGAGCAGGGGTGGGTTTCATTTACCTTTACCACCGGTTTGCCGCATGTGTGCATGCTCGCTTCGCATGTGTGCGCATTGTCTGTGCATGTGCCTGGCCTTCCGTGCATGCACTTTCCTTGCTCACCGGCCTTCCATGAATGCAACCAACCTCCAAAAAGTGCCTAAATAGCACAACTTGAAGCCATGGCGGGGGGTGGGAAGGTGGGCCCACCCACGATCACCACTACCAATACGCCTGAATTGGTGCGAACCGGCTGCATACCACCTTTGTTGTTGAGGCTATAAGATCAAAAAATTAGAATCTTACTTTAAATAAAAGTAAATGCTAATAATGAAACTTAAATCTTAAAACAGAAAAATAGGGGGCTGAAAGTGACCTTGAAGGTCTTCTAGTCCAGCCCCTTGCTCAAACAGGAGATCCTATACCCGTGATGGCGAACCTATGGCACGCATGCCTGAAGTGGCACACGGAGCCATGTCACCTGGCAAACGCGGCATTGCCCATTCCTCTTCCAGGTTTCTAGCGCGCATGTGCATGCGATGATCAGCTGGCATTTTTGCATGTCACAGTGCCGGAAACTGGAAAAACTGGTCTTCCGTTTTCCTGCATGAGCATGTGCACCTGGCCAGCTCTTCTTCCGAGTTGCGGCCCAGATGTGTGCACTACCTTTTCGGCACTTGGTGCCTAAAAGGTTTGCCACCACTGTCCTATACCATTCCAGACAGATAGCTGTCCAGTACCTTCTTAAAAACCTCCAGTGATTGGGCTCCTACAATCTCTAGCTGCAGGCTGTTCTATTCATTAATTGTTCTAGCTGACATAATTTTCTCCTTATTTCTAAGTTGGATCTCTCTTTAATGATCTTCCACCTGTGACTTCTTATCCTGCCTTCTGCTGCTTTGGAGAATAGATCAGACCTCTCTTCTCTGTACCAGCCACTCAAGTACTGGAAGATTACTCTCATTCCATCTTTCTGTTAGATTAGGCATTTTATTTATATTTTTTTATATTTGATGATTAGGTCTCACCCCTGGTCCTTCCCTTCCTGAAACTAGGGATAACTAGCTTCCTCAACTCTGCATTGAATAGTTTCACTGAAATATCCTTGGACCCAGTGGGGGTATTCAGCCAGTTCGTACTAGTTCAGGCAAACCAGTAGTGGAGATTGTGGGTGTGCCTGCCCACCCGCCCAAGCGCTATGCTGTCCTATTTAGCTACAATCTTTTTGCCTTATTTTTTGAAAGCTGGCCACATGTGCAGAAGGCATGTGCAGGTGTGAAGCAAGAGTGCGAGTACGGGGGAGGGGGGCAAACAGGTGGTAAAAATATTTCAAACCCATTTCTGCTTGGCCCCATAATTCAAGGCAAATCATAAAAGGCATCAATGCTTGGAAAGAAACAAAACTCTTTTTTTAAAAGAAAAAAAGAACTAAAATGAACACAAAGTGTCCAGAGGTGATCATTTTTGGCAGAAGCATGACTTTTCCAAAATAAAACAAACAAAGAAAAAAATATGGATAGACAATTTGGCAAAATTAGGACATGGAAGAACCAGAAGTAATTGAAAAATGTAGAACATAGAATATCAGAATTTGGAAGGAACATTGGAGGTCTTCAAGTCCAACTCTCTGCTTGGACTCAAGCACGAGACCCTATACCAGTGATGGCTAACCTTTTTGTTGTCGCGTGCCGAAAGCGTGTGTGCATGCCCGCACCCATAATACAATATGTGTGCAACCCCCTGCATGCTCAACCCACTTAGCATGTGCGCGCACCCCCTGAGCCCCGTTTTGGGCCTAGTAGACCTCTCTGCAGTTATAACCCATAATACAGTGTGCACCTGACCCCTTGGTATGTCTGCCCACCTGTGCATGCAGGTGCATCCCCACGCTCCCCCACCCCCCACATGTGTGCACGTCTCCTGCATGCGCCCCACCGCCCACACCTCTGCGGCAGAGATTCGAAAATCAGCTGGCTGGTGGGAGGCATACACACATGTGCGGTGGAGCTGAGCTGGGGCAACGGCTTGCATGCCCACAGAGAAGACTCTGCGTGCCACCTGTGTCACTCGTGCCATAGGCTCGCCATCACAGCCCTATATCATTGCAGACAAATGGTTGTCAATCTTTTCTTAAAGACCTCCAGTGATGGAGCATTTACAAAGTCTGAAGGCTGTTGTGATCCGCCAGCAGCCTGTGGACTGGCAGTGGAGGTGGACAGTGAGGAAGCTGGGGAGGACAGTGGGGCAGTCCTGGACGAGGGCTCTGCATCAGAGACAGAGATGGGGCCAGGGCCATCTGGGAGCGATGCGTGGACTCTGGAGCCTCCAGAGGCAGACAGCAGAGAGGCAGAGGAACAGGAGGATCCTGTTCCTAGTGCATGCTTACAAAGAGCTGCCAGAAGGCAAGAGCAGCTAAAACAAAAAGGACAACTCAGGAGTAAGGCCAGAAGATGATTGGCCCCTCCCATAAGGCTTAAAAGAGCAGCAACGAGCTGTTGGGTTCTTTGTAGAAAAGCAACATTAATTCCAGTGCTTCTTGTCAGTGTCTCTTGAACTTGTGGAGGTTTTTGCCAAGAAAAGCCTTTGGCAGGTTACCAAAGACATCAAAGATTGGTGATAAGGCCGACAGACTGGTTATGAAGAATTTTGTTTTGGACTAAGCTGAGAATGAATTGATTTTCAGCTGCTTTAATAAAGTAAGTTTCTTGAGGACTGAATTGTGTTTGGTAATCACTACTTGGGCCTCGGTCACAACAAAGACAAGCCATTCCACTGGTTGATTTTTTTCACTTAGTGAAATTAGTAATTTCTCCTTAGTTCTAGGTTGCCTTCTCTGTGATTAGTATCCATCCTTTGTTTCTTGTCTTGCCTTCTAAGTACTTTGGAAAATAATTAATTAACAATTAATTACATTTTAATACCACTTTTCTACTAAAGGTTTATGGCAGTGATGGCTAACCTTTTTGCCATTGCGTGCCAAAAGTGGGGGGAGAGTGGGGGGATCATGCACATGTGTGCCCACACCCATAATTCAATGCCCACCTGTGCCCCACCCTCCCATGCACGTGTGTGTGCTCCCCCCTGCTTTTGGTACGTGATAGCACAGTGGGCCCATTTTTCACTCTTCCCAGGCTCCAGAGGCTTTCTAGGAGCCTGGGGAGGGCAAAAACGGCCTTCCTCAACCCCCCCGGAGGCTGGAAACTGCCTATTTCCCAACTTCCCGGGAAGGCCCAAAAATCAGCCGGCCAGTGGGCATGTGTGCTGGAGCTGAGCTAGGGCAACGCTCATGTGCCCTCAGATATGGCTCAGCGTGCCACCTGTGGCACCCGTGCCATAGGTTCACCATCACAGGTCTATGGCTTTCCTCTTGGTTTTTCAACAGCATAGCTACTTTTGAGAGCTAACATTTTCTGAGAGCAGGAACAGGCCTCAAATCCACTAAACCAACATGGACTAGAAGCCAAAGTGTCCTATTTCTGCTTGAACCGTCCAACCACTACACCCCATTGTCTCTTTCTACTGCACAGGCCAGAGGAACTGGTTAAGAACCGTCGACAATAACTAACTGGGAAGCTGGAGAATTAAAATTAGATTGGGGAATGCTGCCGCCACTTAATTGATTAGGGAAGTCGTCTGTCATGTTTCACAAGTGCATCTTTTAAAAGTAACAATTAATAACAGCAACACATACTGCTAAGGCTCATTGGTTGGGGAATGTAAGTATTTCATCATTTTTACCAGTGACTACTTTAGCATGAACATTTGTGGCAAATGCTTTATTTGTTATCTTTAAAATGAATATTAAAAGAAACAGCTGGGATCGTGGAAGAAGGAAGCATATACATTTATCTCTTTCACACACACACACACACAGACACAGACACAGACACACACACACACACACAAACAGAGAGGGAGTGGGGGCTCTGCTTGGGAACCATTCTATCTGAAATTCTGCAATTTTACTAAGGTGGTGTTATGAATAAAATTATGTTCTTTTTTTCCTATTAAAATGGCATGTAAAGCTAGGGGAAAAAAATGCAGCATTGCACAAGGGAAGCAAGTTTATTCAATCAGTGGTGGGTTGCTCCTGGTTCGCACCGGTTCTATAGAACCGGTAGTAAAACCATTGGGAGGCTCCACCCACTGACCCCGACATCATCAAAACATCTCTGTGCATGCGCAGAAGAGCATGCGCGCAGCCCCGCTACAAACTGGTAGTAAAGGTAAGTAGAACACACCCCTGGATTCAATCAATATCTACATTACTTAGAAATTAATCTTTTTTTTTCAATAGTACTTTTTATTTTTTAAAATAACCAGACATAACAAACACAAACGTAAAACACATATTCCTTCTTTACAACAGTTTCGTAACGGTAATCCTCTATTATGTACATTTTCCCCTCTACTTTTCTTATTAATTAATCTTATGCAGCAGCTAATCTAGCCGGTTATCATAGATTCACAGGGCTTGGAAGGGACCTTGGAAGTCTTCTAAGGCAAGAGACCTTCTATCATCCCAGACAAATGGATGTCCAATGTTTTCTTGAAAACCTCCAGCAATGGAGCACCCACAAAGGCAGGGCGGAAGAATTTGGACAATACCTGTATGACAAAATCGCGCAGATCCGGGGGGACTTGGACTCCGACTGGGTAGATCAGGGCAGGGTGGCGAGGACTAGTCTTGAGAGTATCACCTGGGAAGAGTTTGACTCTGTGACTCCCGGTGATGTGGACAAGATTTTGGGGAGACTTAGTACGGCCACATGTTCATTGGACCCGTGTCCCTCTTGGTTGGTACTGGCTTCCCGGGAGGTTACACGTGGCTGGCTCCAGGGCATTATTAATGCTTCATTGAGTGAGGGTCACTTCCCCGCTGCCTTGAAAGAGGCGGTGGTGAGGCCTCTCCTCAAGAAGCCGTCCCTGGACCCGGCATTATTAGCCAACTTTCGTTCTGTCTCCAACCTTCGCTTTATGGCGAAGGTTTTTGAGAGTGTGGTCGCACGACAGTTCCCACAATTCTTGGAGGAAGCATCCTATCTAGATCCGTTCCAGTCAGGTTTCAGGTCTGGGTACAGCACGGAAACGGCATTGGTCACGTTGGCAATACCATTGGTCGGCATTGGTCCACTGTGGAGGACTCGGGACAGAGGTTGCTCCTCTGTTCTGGTCCTGTTAGATCTCTCAGCGGCTTTTGATACCATCGACCATGGTATCATGCTGCACCGGTTAAAAGAGCTGGGGGTGGGAGGCACCGTGTTGTGGTGGTTTTCCTTCTTTCTCTCCGACTGGTCACAGTATGTGTTGACAGGGGGGCAGAGGTCGACCTCGAGGCCTCTCATCTGTGGAGTGCCACAGGGATCGGTCCTCTCGCCCCTTCTGTTCAACATTTATGTGAAGCCGCTGGGCGAGATCATCCATGGTTTTGGGGTGAGATACCATCAGTACGCTGATGACACTCAGCTGTACATCTCCACCCCAGATCACCCCAACGATGCCCTTGAAGTAATGTCCCAGTGCCTGGAGGCTGTGCGGACCTGGATGGGGAGGAACAGGCTCAGGCTCAACCCCTCCAAGACTGAGTGGCTGTGGCTCCCGGCATCCCGATATAGTCAGTTGACTCCATCGCTGACTATTGGGGGTGAGTCTTTGGCCCCCACAGAAAGGGCTCACAATCTGGGAGTCCTCCTGGATAGGCAGCTGTCCTTAGAGGACCATCTGACGGCTGTCACCAGGGGGACTTTCTGTCAGGTTCGCCTGATTCGCCAGTTGCGGTCCTTTCTTGATCGGGATTCCCTGTGCACAGTCACTCACGCCCTTGTCACCTCTCGCCTTGATTACTGTAATGCTCTCTATATGGGGCTCCCCTTGAGGGGCACCCAGAGGCTCCAACTGGTCCAGAATGCAGCTGCGCGGGTAGTGATGGGAGCAACATGGCGCTCCCATGTAACACCACTCCTGCGCGAGCTGCACTGGCTCCCAGTGGTCTTCCGGGTGCATTTCAAGGTGTTGGTTATCACCTTTAAAGCGCTCCATGGCATAGGACCTAGTTATCTATGGGACCGTCTACTGCCACAGACGACCTCCCATCGACCCGTGCGCTCCCACAGAGAGGGCCTCCTCGGGGTGCCGTCAGCCAAACAATGTAGGCTGGCAACCCCCAGGGGGAGAGCCTTCTCTGTGGCGGCACCTACCCTCTGGAATCAGTTACCCCCCGAGATAAGGAAAATCCCAGACCTCAGTGCCTTCCGTCGTACCCTGAAAACTTACCTCTTCAAACAAGCCGGGCTGGCTTAACCAGTATTTTAAATTTTAAATTTTATGGGGATTGGTATTTTTAATTTGAGCTGAAATTTATTATTCTATTTTTAATTGTTCTTATTGTTTATATTATGTGTTTTTTAATTCTAGCTGTACACCGCCCTGAGTCCTCAGGGAGAAGGGTGGTTTATAAATTTAATATAAATAAATAAATAAATAAACTCCAGGAGGCAAGCTCTGTCCTATTGATTAATTGTTCTCACCGTCAGGACGTTTCTCTTTTGTTTCCAGGTTGGATCTTAATGAGTTTCCACCCACTGCTTCTTCTCCTGCGCTAAGGTGTTTTGACAAATATGTCAACCCTCCTTTGCTCTGTGACAGCCCCTCAAGCATTGGAAGACAGTTATCATGTCAACACTAATCCTTCTCTTTGTTAGATTAGTCATACCTAGTTCCCTTGACCATTCATCATATGGTTTAACATCCACTGCCCTAATCATCTTTGTTGCTCTTTTACATTGCCATTCTGTACAGAACAAACAACAACAACAAAAAAAAAAAATTCAGTTTGGTCTGGTAGTGAAGGTGCTGGCCTAGAAACCAGGAATGGTGAATTTCACTCCTTCTTCTTCTTGTGCCATATCTGTCATCGGATGTTGGTGATCATGTTGGCAATCCTATTTTTGTCAACAGCCTCATGAAAAAAGTGCTGCTGAGTTTTGTCCAAACCAGTCCCTTAGTGTTGTGACCTAGGCTTGCTGAGTTATTACAATACACAATTAGTCCCCCAAAACCCACCTATTTTATGCTAACAGCTGAGAATTATGTTCATTCCCAGCTGAGTCCCAATTAGTTGCAAAACAAGTCCTTTGGAAGAAGTCCTTCAGGATAATCACCAACCTTATCTTCTTTGACACCCGGCTAAAGGCCTTACTTGGCAAAGCCCCACGAAATTCAGAAACAAACAAGAGATGCCGACCAAAAACAGAGTTAGCAACGCTGCTTTCCTGCAAAAGGCCCAAGTGCCTTTGTTTCTCTTTTAAGCCTTATGGGAGGGGCCAATCATCTCCTAGCCTTACTCCCAAGTCATCCCTTTTTCTTTAGCTGTTCTTGCCTTCTCACAGCTCTGTGCATGCATGCACTAGGAAGAGGCTCCTCCTATTCTTCTGCCTCTCTGCTGTCTGACTCTGAGTGCTCCAGAGTCCGTGCAGCACTTCCAGATGGCCCTGGCCCCATCTCTGCCTCCAACGCAGAGCCCTTGCCCGGGACTTCCCCAGACTCCAGGATTGGCCCATGTTCCTCCCCAGACTCCAGGACTGGCCCATGTTCCTCCCCAGACTCCTCACTGTCCGACTCCGCTACCAGCTCCACAGGCTGCTGGTGGACCACAACACTTAGGTTTTGAAGCCATAATCTTCTTCTTCTTCTTCCTGGACCTCATTTGCCTTCCATCTTTCCCTGGAGGATTAAGTGAAGGATGCCGTATTTTTCTGGGTGTCGCATCCCAGGTCCAAAATTTTCTAACTTTCACTTTTTAATGGCTTTGATGATTTCCCTTTGCTTTCCCAGGTGGCTCATCACCTCCTCATTTCTGATTTTGTTAACCCAGGTTTTTTTTTTTTTTAATTTGATTTATATGCCGCCCTTCTCCGGAGACTCAGGGCGGCTTACAATGCGCTAAGCAATAGCCTTCATACTTTTGTATATTTATACAAAGTCAGCTTATTGCCCCCACAAACTGGGTCCTCAATTTACCTACCTTAGAAAGGATGGAAGGCTGAGTCAACCTTGAGCCTTGGTGAGATTCGAACCTGCAATAATTGCAGGCAGCTGATGTTAATAACAGGGTTTTAGACCACTGTACTATCCAAGGCTCTTTTATACGTAACAGCCGTTTATACGTAACAGCCATCTGTAAAACCACATTTCAAATACTTCTAGTTTCTTCAAGTGCTTTTCTGCCAGAGACCAACTCTCTACTCCGTAGAGCAGGGGTCGGCAACCTTAAACACTCAAAGAGCCACAAAGGTCCTAACCGAAAGCCCCAGTTCAATTCTGGAGCCAACCGGAAATCCGGTTCTCCCCCACCATAGAGTCTCCTCCTAGCGCAACATCCTTTTTCCTCTACCTGTCCTAACTGAAATCCCTATCAATTGTGGAGTTAACCAGCAACAGGGAGCCACAGCAGAGGAATGAAAGAGCCACATGCGGCTCCAGAGCTGCAGGTTGCTGACCCCTGCCATAGAGCAACAGAATTTCAGTCCTTAGGCATGAAAACCAACTGGGTGACTTTGGGACAGTCGCTTTCAGCCAACTCCATTCACAGGAGGAAATAGGAAGAGGAAGGAATCTTATTAGGTATGTTTCAGGGTGGATTTGATTTAAATAAAGTTGATTTAAATCATGATTTAAATCACTAGTAAAAAGGCTTGATTTAAATCAATTTGATTTAAATTGTAACTTTTAAAGAGCAACTGTCATCTCTGTCTCGGAACGGCTCCTCCTCAGATCCGCTGTTGACTCACCAACAGTCCCATTCACTTTAATTGGAACGGCTGGTGATGCGGCAGTGACATAACAAGGTGAGGGACGTAGCAGGCGGCAGGTGAGTGGATGCCCACTAACAGGCACTACCATGAAGGATTTGAAATGACAGGTGCTCTTTAAACGTAAGGACTCCTTCTTATTGGTAGTTAGAATCTTTAATATTGTTATTTGCAAACAAAATGAAGGTTTTTCCTATTTAGCTTGCAGAGCTTGGATTCATGAAATGGGTTTATCAAAAATGTAAATATTGCAGAATATACAGCCTCATGCTACATAACATAACTAAGCTCCATTTCATGCTTAATAAACTAAATTATTAATGCATCTTAAATAGAAAACTACCTTTAGATAGATTTTTACTCCAAAAGCATTTTATTAAAATAAATTGGATAAAAATCAAAAACATCTTGATTTATTTTTTTTAAAAAAAATCTGATTTAAATGAAAAAAAATCTGATTGTTTTGATTTTTAAAAAAATCATCAATTTTTATCCACCCTGGTATGTTTGCTACTATAAAAAATACTAGCAGGGATGAAAAAGACGGTTTGGAATTATAGTTGGGAGAAACTATGGAAGGAATTACTTTCTTGCAAGGATTTTTCCATACTCTTTCACCTCATTCCCAGACATTACCCCTTTTCAAAGAGCATTCGCTGAGATGTGTTGGTCCTCTTCCCCCAAGTTAATTGTTTGATTTTATTTATCAAACTGCTATGCCACCCATCATGCCAAATGCAACCAGAATTTATTTATTTAAACCATTCCACTGGTTAATTGTTCTCAGTATTAGAAAGCTTTTCCTTAATTCCATGTTGCTTCTTTCCTTGATTAGTTTCCCTCCATTGCTTTTTGTCTTGCCTTCTGGTGCCTTGGAGAATACAGTAGTGGCCAAAATCATGGAAACCTTTTGGGAAAAGTGTATTTTTTTTTATTTTTTATTGAAAAAGTTTTACAAATACAAATTTTCCCCCTTTCCCCCCCACCCTAACCCAACATTATAAAATACATATAAAGACAATATATAATTCCATCCCAACCCCACCCTAACCTTCCCCCTCCACCCTCTTCCCTCCCCCCCTTGACTTCCATTATATGCAATACTAATATTCCCAAACAATGTATATGTTATTCATCCTTCCATATCTTTTTTCTATATTTACTAACATAATCATCAATCCTTCTCAGCTAAAAGCGACATAATATTTTCTAGTCTGATACTTATTCTGTACATACTCAATCCATAACTTCCATTCCTGTATATATTTCTCATGCGTCTGATCTTTTAAAAAAGCTGAAATCTTCGCCATTTCTGCAAATCCAGCCATCTTCTGAGTCCATTGGTCCACAGTCGGTAAGGCATCACTCTTCCAATATTGGGCAATCAACAACCTAGCTGCTGTCACCATATACAAAATCAGTTTTGTTTCAACCAATGTAAAGTCTTTAACTATACCCAATAAGAAAAATTGCGGAGAAAATTGTATTTTTTTCTTTAAAACATTTTGCATAACCCACCAAATTTTTATCCAAAAAGCCCTCACCTTTTTGCAAGTCCACCATATATGATAGTATGTAGCATCTAAACAATCACATCTCCAACATTTTGGCTGCACATTAGGGTACATACAAGACAATTTCTTGGGGTCTAAATGCCATCTATAAAACATTTTATAAAAATTTTCTCGTAAATTTTGTGACTGTGGGAAAAGTGTATTTTTGAGGTTTGATGGCTAATAACACCACTTTTGGGGGAAAGTTTCAAGATAATCATATTCCATTGCTGGAATAGCCTGGGAATAGCCCAGACCTTCACCCAATTGAAAACCTATGGAGCTGACTAAAGAAACTTGTGAGTCAGAAGCGACCTAGCAATAAAACCCAGTTAATAGAAGCAACCCTTCAATCTTGGTTTCACATGATAACAGCTGCAGAACTAAAAGACTTGGTTCCCTCTGTGGGAAGACATTGTAAGGCCATCATTCATGCTAAAGGTTACCCAACTGAGTATTAACTGACATGGGGATAATTTTTGTATATCTCGTTTTTTCTATGGCGATCATTTTTGTATATCTACCTGTTTCACTTTTCTTCTTTCCACTGTAACTGCTATTCTAATAGCAAACCCTTCATAAAAGTTATTGCATGATATTCTTGATTAAATTATCTTTCCATTGATATATAATTTTATGGTACTACTCCCAAAAAAAAAGTGGTGTTATTAGCTAGTTTTAGAAAATACACTTTTCCCATTGATACCATCTATTCCATATTGTATAATATTTTGAGTCCTCCTTATCCTGTAACTCTAACGTTAGTTTGTCCATTTCTGTGCATGTGTAAATTTTTTGTATTAACTCCTGATCAGTTGGCAATGGATAAATCAGAGAAAGGGAAATGGGTAGAGATGGAATTTAGAAGAAATCAATATAATTAAAAACAGCACTGTCAGAGAAATAGAAAACGAAATATGCCACAGTATGTTGGCATTTATGTATATATGTATATATAATGGAAATTAGTTAGAAATTGTGTATTGTATATGCAAGTTTGTCTCTTGATTAAGAGAAATTTGTATGTTTTAAATGGTTTTATAAATGAATAAAGTTTTGTTTTTAAAATTATAAAAAAAAAAATAGAAAATACACTTTTCCCAAAAGGTTTCCACAATTTTGGCCACTACTGTAGGTTGACACCCTCTTCTTTGTGGCAGCCCCTCAAATATTGGAACCCTGCTACCATGTCCCCCCAAGTCATTTATGTACATTTCATTATGTATCTTAAGAAATCTAACTTTTAAAACTGGACCTGAAATAACTGAACAGCCAGCCTATAGTTAGAAGTTTAGAAAAAGTACAACTAACAAGACTGAACTACATAGATTTACTGAACTCCTTACTTGCTCTGCCAACTAAACTTTCCTTCCTTTTAAGTAAGAAGTGAGTAGCATCTTCTTGAATTCAGAAATCAATACTCCAGAAGCAATGCATTGAGTCGATTGCATTCAGCTTTTAATATATATATATATATATATATTTGCATAAAAAGATGATGGGCTTTGCTAAATGAGAACTGCAGCTACCTACAAATAGAGACATAAATCAATCAAACTGTCCGGGTAATAAGCAGGCATTATGAAGATGGACATCTTGACATTTGAGCAGGATGTATCCAAGTTGATTTATGTTTCTAGCAAGCCATCCATTCATTTTATAGTACCCGAGGTTGCATCACTATCTTTATGCCATGATATTATGCCGTTCTAGATCAATATAAATAAGAAGCTATAGTTTATAAAAGGAAGCAAAAAAAAAAGGTGCATTATACATATATTTAGAGTGGAATTAATTATTTGATTTAAAGGATGTCCAGTGATTACTGTTGGGCATGGGATTTCTGAAAACCGGTTTCTTCCTTTGAGAAGCCTTCTTTGGAGGAAATTTGATGATTAAAGAATGGTTCTAAAAGAATTCTGCTGAATTCCTCTAGTCTTGAACTATATTGTCAACTTTATTGATTTGGTTGGTTGGTTGGTTGATTAATGGTTGGTTGGTCGGTCAGTCGGTTGATTAATTGCATTTGGGACACCCTATTTAACATTTTGTTTGAAGTCTTCTACGAAATACTTATACAAAGGCCATTTTAAAATATTGAGTAGCTTAATATGTACATTTCCAAGGTATCCATGAACAAAAAAATGAGCATGGATAAAGTAGGTTCTTTAGCTTGGCAACTATCGTCTCGGGTCATTAACATTTTGCAGTTAGACTACAGCTATCTGCTTAACATGGGACTCCTCTTGATGACTACTCAAAAAAGGCAAAATGTAATAGTAGTTTGCAGACTGAATGATCATTACATGGTTGTATTAGTAAGCCTATGCTACCTTAAACCCTACTTATACCAACATCTATGTTTATTTCCAATTGCTACACACTCTGTGCTTCTTGTTACTTGAGTACACCAAAGTCTTCAGCCCCCATTTAGACCCTTTCAAGTTGGCTTCTGTTGCTGTCAGCTGTTACATTCACTTGGTAAGTTCTCAGTCTGTGCTGGGACTAGGAAAGGAAGGTTCTTTGTCAGCTGCTATCTGTCTATCTGTAGCTCCTCAGCTGGAATGTAGCTCCTCAGCTGGAATGATGCAGCTGATGGGTTGGAAGAGTCCTTGGAGGTCATCTAATGCAACCCCCTGCTCAAGCAAGAGACCCTATACTATTCCAGACAAATGGCTGCCTTCTTGAAAACCTCCAGTGATGGAGCACTAAGAACTCCGGAGGCAAACCATTCCACTGATTAATTGTTCTCTAATGTCAGGAAATTTCTCCTTATTGTCAAGCACACATTGTCACAGCATTATCATGTGACATATCATGACTTCGCCCCTTCACTAAACCAGGTGTGGGCGTGGGCATGGGCCATGCATCTGGCCCATGGGCCATGAGTTTGACAGCCCTGTTCTAGAGGGAATCTCTCTTTAGCAAGCTTCTACGCACTACTTCTTGTCCTGCTCCCTGATGCTTTGGAGAATAGGTTAACCTATTCTTCCCTGTCACAGCCACTCAAGTGCCAGAAGGCCCTTGTTGTTTAATGAAGTCCAAGCCTGCTCCTCCTTTACCATCAATTGATGGCTGTTCCGTTCCTTTGGCTGCAAAGTCTCCCTTTCTTCTCTCTCAGACAACACACAAAAAGACCCAGTAGTCTTCAATATCTTCATAAATGACTTAGATGATGGAATAGTAGGGGAACTCATTAAATGTGCAGATGACACTAAGTGCAGAAGAATAGCCAACACCCCAGAAAACAAGCTCAGGACCAGAGGTGGGCTTCACACAATTTAACAAGTGGTTCACCCAGAATCAAACATGTGAGCGTGCATGCCTTGCGCACAGGCACGCTGCGTCAAAAACACGGCGATTGTATAGGACGGGATAGCTTCGCTCACGCGCGTGCTTTACATCCCAGTCTTATCATATCTATACATATTTTTAACATAACAACAAATATAATTACCATTTAACATGCATTACTATTTTGTTCTTATATACATATCCCTTGTCCTCATTTACATATTTGTCTAAATATTATTCAGTATCCATTTTACAAAACTTCATTCTTTTTTGTTCCAACTCCTTTTCTCTGACTGAGAATTTCAAGGGCCCCCTAAAATGCAAATGACCAGCTGTCTGCAAGGAAGATAAATTTTCCATTCCCCACTATCCTGTCAGAAGCTGAGGAAGCTTCTTGGATGAGAGGTGAAATGTCTTCAAGGGAAAAAAAACCAAGAAAGTCCAGTTGCCTCCTGAAAAAACACCTTTGGGACACTCCATGACATCATGCTGGCCACATGACCACAAAAATGTCTTCAGACAGCACTGGCTCAATGGCCTTGAAACGGAGATGAGCAGCACCCTCGAGTCAACAAGGACTAGAAGAGTAAAAATCCACAGGCATTCCTTTATCTTTTTTTACTTAAAATGCCAACCAAGTATTGAAAGCATCTCTTTCTGTCTCACCTATTCTTTCCATAAGCTGCTTTTGCGCTTATTGTTAATTTCAATCAAATGACTCCATTCACACATTTCCTTACAGAAACCCTGTGTAAACCCTACAAACCCATTCACGCTGATGTTCACACAATACACCAATAAGAATGACACAAAGGATTTTGTGGGAGGTGAGAATACAGTCATCTGTACACATTTTAAGCCCTGGATCTCAAAGGGACGCAGTGGCTAAGATGCTGAGTTTGTCGATCGAAAGGTTGGCAGTTCAGCTGTTCGAATCCCTAGTGCTGCATAACGGGGCAAGCTCCCGTGACTTGTCCCAGCTGCTCCCAACCTAGCAGTTCAAAAGCACGTAAAAAATGCAAGTAGAAAAATAGGGATCACCTTTGGTGGGAAGGTAACAGTGTTCCATGCGCGTTTAGTCATGCTGGCCACATGATCATGGAGACATCTTTGGACAGTGCTTCCTTTTCGGCTTTGAAACGGAGATGAGCACCGCCCCCTATAGTCGGGAATGACTAGCAGATATGTGTGAGGGGAACCTTTACCTTTACATAAGCTCAAAAGTTCAAATATTTGCTGATTTTGAAAATGAACATTTAACATATTTGTGATTTATTATTTATTTAGGGAAATGCCTCTATTCCAGAGGTGATATTCAGCCAGTTCAGACCGGTTTGGGCGAACTGGTAGCGGCGACTGTGTGTGTGTGGGTGCTCCCGCCTTCCTGCCACCCCCTGTGCAATGCTGTCCTATTTAGCCACATTTTCAAAGCTGGACACATGTACGGAAGGCGCGCCCACGTGAGCAAAGTACATGTGCAAAAGGCTGGGTGTATGCGTGGAAAGTGCACGTGTCAAGCGAGTGTGCACACACATGGCGAACTGGTAGTAAGAATATTTGAAACCCATCGCTGCTCTATTCTACTTTTTATTTTTATTTACTCTTTGGAACCTTTCGTTTTTCTCGTGGCGTGAAAGCACCTGCATAATTTTGCCAGGAGCATCTGATGAGTTCAGATAAGAGCCTCAATTCTTTCTGTTTCCCACCCCTCCCACAATTGTTTTATATGTATGGTATGTATGTATTTGGCGAAGTTAACTTAACAGGAGGAAGGGAGGAGCTAGCAAAGAAGCTCCCACAGCATTTTTTCCAGTAAGCTGGGCATTCTTTGCTGAGTTTTGCACTCTTACAGACATTAGCAGGCTGGTCAATGCTTTGCTTTATGAGGCAATTATTTCAGCAACTCTATTCAAAATACACATTAGAACTTAACCTTCTGAATCCTGAAGTAGCATTTTTATCACCCAACATTAGCAAAAAAAGCTGGAGTCAGCAGTTTCCCCCTTCCCCTCCCTTTTTTTTATGAACTGGTATCATTAATAAAGCCGTTGTGCGGGTAGACTTCTTATGCTTCTCGGAGATAATTTGTGGCACCCCAGCCTCTGCCGTGATACGATTGTTCTGTTGACTTATTCAGGAGCAGGGAGAAATGCTGAGATCGTTGTTCCCTCCCTCCCTCCTGGCTTTTTTTTTAAAAAAAGGGGGCCAAGAAACAAAACAAAGAATAAAAACCAGGATAAGCAAGGGGGTGGGTGGGTGGGTGAGAAGCGGCTCAGCAAAGGAATAAAAGAGTGTGAGATTCCACAACTTGGAGCCCGCTGTGCTGCCTAGCCAGGAAAGGAAAGTTAATACGGGAATTTCTAATTAGGGTCAGTTGCTAATGAACTCTTTCTTCATGTTAGTTTTATGCCGCTTCAGAAATTTTTTATCATATGCTTAAAAATTTATGGCCAGAAACATTAATGAAAATGAAGCGTGAATTGGAAATTGTGCTATTATAGAGATGGATGTAGCTCTGCTTCCCTTGATTCTTAAGGAGGGTCCCTTTTGATGGCTTTTTTCTTTCTTTCTTTCTTTCTTTCTTCCCCATCTTCTTCTGAAAAAGATGAAGGGATGATGCAAAGCGAGAGAACAATGGGAGAGGGGTTTCCCCCCCATCCTGATAATGACCAGTGTTGTTATAGTTAAATAAAAACCCAGATGGTTTTATGCTTTTTAATAAATATTGAAATAATGATAATGAAAGGATCTACTCAAATTGTCGGTTGTTAAAGGTGGATGTCAGAACTTTGGAAGATCAGAATATATATATTTTGTATATATTTTTTTTTAATTTTATAGTCCAACATACAATACATAATCAATCATTCAGTGTATCATCTAAGTACATCTTTTGTGTCTTCTTCCTACTCCTCCACTATTTATCATATCTTAATATTATCATTTCACTTATTATAACATTTCTCCCACATTACTTGCTTTTCTATTAATACATTTATCTATCTTCTTTCTATTCTTTTTTCTTCACTCATTTCATTACAACATTACCATACACACACACACACACACACACACACACACATATATATATCTTCTTAAACCAATGATAAAATTGCCCCCATATCTTAAAGTATTCAGATTCCTCTCTTTCTTTAATGTCAAAGTCAATCTATTCATTTCTGCACAATCCAATATTTTCTTAATTACTTCTCTCTCTCTGTAGGGATTTTCTCTGCTTTCCATCTTTGCACAAATACTATTGTCGCTGAAGTCATAACATGTATAATCAAATATGTATTTTCTTTAATAAATTTTTCTGGTAAGATACCCAATAGGAACAGTTCAGGTTTTAAATCCATATGTTGTTTGGGGGACCAGAAGATTGAAGATCTGGCTCAATAGTAGTAACTGCGAAAGGGATCTTGGAGTCCTAGTGGACAATAACTTAAATAAGCAAGGGGTTGGATTAGAAGACCTCCAAGGTCCTTTTCAACTCTGTTTTTCTATTCTATTCTAAATATGAGCCAGCGATATGTTGCAACTGTCAAAAAAAGCCAATGCAATCAGGGATGGCTTCTAATTTTTTTTACTGCCGGTTCTGTGGGCATGGCTTATTTTGTGGGCGTAGTTTGATGGTCATGTGACAATTCTTTAGGATTTAGCAGAGGTACTGGTCTACCAGGCTTTAAACTGCTTGCAGAGCTGTACCGGTCTACCCATTTGTTCTTGGAACGTTCCAGTCTACCCATTTATTTTTGGAGGCACCGGTCTACCCATTTGTTTTTGGAGTGCTCTGGTCTACCACCACACTGCCTTTTAACACTGATCAGCTGTAGGGCGACCCTTTGAAGCCCCGTGGCAAGAGTTTAAACAGTTTTTTCCCTTCTAGCCGATCAGCTGGGACTTGGGAGGCAGTGAATAGATTTGGGGCCTGGTCCCTGGGTCATGTTTTATTGTATGGTGGGCATCTCTGTGGAATATGTATGATTTAGCAATAAAGAAAACTGTCTTTATATGTGTGAAACTTCATATAGGAGAAGGATTGGCAGAACCTGGGGTTGGCATTAAAAAAGAATCAGCCAATAATGGCTAAGCAGCCACAAGCAGCCTTAGTTCAACCTCCCTTGAATTCAGTTGATTTGATTATCTAACTCCCAACAGGTGCTAACCATTAGTTTGAGAAGATTCTTCAGCATAGACTTGAGTAGCAGTTATTCCATTTAATTGGATCTTCACCTGTGGACCTGGCCTTTCCTGCCTGACCATTTCTACTGCTTCTGAAGGCAGCATCCAGTTTCTGAGAGTTGATATTTACTCACAAATATTGATGGGACACCAAGTTCTAACCCAGTTTCACCCAAATGCTTATTTGTTTGTTTGTTTGTTTGTTTTGCCAAAAAAGACAAGACAGACTGTTTCCTGTCCTTGTTCAAAATCCTTTTGCCTTTTGTATTTAGCCTGAGGTAAATATGTAGCCTGAGGTAATCCATCCATCCATGAGGTCATCCATCCATCCATCCAGACATCTGATCTATCGATATGCTGCTTCTTTGAACTGGTATGCTGGAATATTTTAAAATATGTTAAAAAAGTGTTACTTTTAAACCCTATTTAAAATGTGTTTTCGGTTGTTATTCCTGTTGTTCTGAAATAGTTTTAGACTGCTATAAACCCTACACGGAAAACTCTGTTTTAAAGGGTGGCAAACTAACTCAAAAAGTATAATAAAATAGCCAGGGTAAGAATTTTTTTTAAAAAACCTAGCCCCTTTTAGGAAATTTCTCCTTTGCTGAGCAAACAATACTAAAGTTTCCATTGATGTGAGGTAGGAGGTTGATTTTATTTACCCAATGTTACGAATCAAAAGAGCAATCAGAACTTGGATAAATTGGATAATGAAAATAACAATGGGTAAAAATAAAAATAAATGTGGGAGGGGAAATTTATTGTGTTTTGTACAAAATTTCACAACTTCCATAAAAATATCTGTAGATCAGTCACTTAATTGCAAAAAAAAAATACAATTTTAGTTCATAAGAACATGGGACTTTCATTCAACATTTGCAGAGGGATTCATAATAAGGAATGCTATGAAACAATAGGGAATTAATAAATACTATAAGGGGATTAATGAAATGAGATGCTATGAAACCATTTGACTGAAATGGTATAGGGTTTCCTCAAGCAAGGAGGTTGGACTGGAAGACCTCTGAGGTCCCTTCAAACTCTTCTTCTATGTTCTACGAAATATTCCCTCCATCATCTTCACAAGTAAGATATCAAATAAACCCCCTTTTATGTAGGACTGAGTCTATATTCTAAAGATATTCAGGGATAGCACATGGAGAATAAAATATGGAATATGGAATATGAATTTTATTGGCTGAATGTGATTGTACATAGAAGGAATTTGTCTCCAGTGCAAAAGTTCTCACTGTACATACAAACAACAAAGTAATATAAGATATCAATAGAAGAAGGTAGTAGAATAGATGAGGTCCTATAATCTAACAATAAAGGTCGTATCATGGTGTTTTAGCCCTGTTGTTTTGTACATTGACATCAAATACTCTATAGCCGTGATGGCAAACCTATGGCACACATGCCACAGGTGGCACGCAGTGCCCTCTCTGTGGGCACGTGAGCCATTGCCCCAGTTCAGATCTGATGCACATGTGTGTGCACCTCCCGCTGGCAAGCTGGTCTTTGGGTCTCTGCCATGCATACATGCAGGGTGCACAAGCATTGAATTTTGGGGGTTCGGGCACACTTTGGGCACTTGGTCTGGAAGAGGTTAGCTATTACTGCTCTATAGTAATAAATACAGATTCACCTATATAATAATCTCAGCTAATCTTCAGCCAAAGCTTTTTGTAAACCCAGTGCTAATAATACATGGCATGAAAAAAAAGAGGAAGGAAGGAAGGAAGGAAGGAAGGAAGGAAGGAAGGAAGGAAGGAAGGAAGGAAGGAAGGAAGGAAACAGCAGAGTCATCATCCAGGCACAAACTTCAATACAGATATTCTGCCTAGCTATTTTACTGTACACCTTTGTTCTTTGCTGTGTTTGGTTTTGGTTTCCTGTTTGTAACCTCAGGGGAAAAAAATAAGCCAATGCTCATTTCAAAGCCATTAGTGCCTTGAAAAGAAAACAGGTGTTACCTTTGTTCCTCTCAACAGTAATCTAATACAGGCACTTTGCAGGTGTAATTCTTGCAGGGATATAACCAAACTTAGCTTTGTAGTCTTCTTTAATATATATATATATATATAAATACAATTAAATGTCAGCCAGGTGATTTCCACTGCCAAGTCAGAGGGAAGGGGTTATTCCAGTAAAAACAGAATTCCCTCCCCCATCACCAAACTCTCTGTGCCTAGATCTTATGCCTGTTTTGGCCAAGCTCAATGAGATCAGCATCTACTAAAGACTAAGGCCAGCCATTTGACCTGCTAGCTGGACTTCTCTACTTAAAAATAAATGTTGGTTTACAAACCATAGTTACATTGTTGTACAACACGCCAAGCCAAAGACAACCAGTTCAATTTATGGCATAGTATCAGAGGCGGCATTCAGCTGGTTCGGATCGTTTCACCCGAACCGGTAGCAAAAATCCTGGGTGGGCCTGCCTCTATGCCATCCTATTTGGGCATGTTTTTGAGGGCAGGTGCCTGCGTAGAAGGTGCATGCATGAGTACATGTGCAGAAGGCAGGCACATGCACAAACAGGGTGCACACACACACAAAGTGAGCATGCGTGCACGCGGTGAACCGGTAGTAACATAATGTGAAATCCTCCGCTGCATATTATGTTGTGTGAATCATTTTCTCTACCTAATGCAGTCATTTGCAAACCATGGCCCGTGGACTGCATGTGGCGCTACAGCTGTGGTGGCACAGTGGTTAGAATGCGGTATTGCAGGCTAATGACAGGAGTTCAATTCTGACTGACTCAGAATACATATAGTAAATTGGAAACAGACTACGTATCCTATTGTTCCTGTATTGTGAACCTAAGTATTGGGTCAAACAGCCTATTATGTAATGATTTTCTGAATTCCTGAAATTTTCTTGGTGAGCTATGAGGACTGTAATGCAACAGACTTTCTTCCTTAAGAGTTTTCTTATGTAATATAGATTTTCATGTAATATACAATTTTCAATACCTTTGAGGTAACATAGACCTTTGGCCTAACAGATTGTTGTTCGTTCATCTTATTTGATTTGATTTTTATTTATCATATTTAAGAACTTTCCAGTTCCCATCTTCACCTCATCACCAGTATTAAGAGGTCAAATAGGGAATTTCTGGTCAGCTGGATAGAACTACAGCATTGAATTGTATTATAGAACACTGAATAACAAGGTTGAAGGGAATTTTGGAGACCTTCTAGCCCAACCTCCTGTTTTAGAGCCTATACCAATGATGGTTAACCTTTTTGGTCCCAAAGCACATGCACACGAATGCACATGCACGTGCCTGAACCCCCAAAATGCAATGTGCACACCCCCAAGCATGTGCGTGCATTTCCCACGCATATGCCCTGAGCCAGGGGTGAAATGCTCCCAGTTTGGACCGGATCGCCCGATCCGGTAGCGATGGCGGCGGGTGGTTCAGAGAACCAATAGCAAAAATCACTGTGGCCCCCCCCACCCCCCCCCCCCTCACATCATGCCCAGCTGAGCCACACAGATTTTTAAAAAAGCCTCTCTGACGATCCCAACTGAGTTGCCTGCTCGGCAGAGGCTTTTCAAAGCATTAGAAAAAATGCTTTGAAAAGTTAAAAAAAAAAAAAAGTTGGCTACGCCCACCCAGTCACATTACCCCCACCCCCACCAAGCCACACCCACAGAACCAGTAGTAACAATTTTTACATTTCAGCCCTTCCCTGAGCCCCCTGAGCATGTGCCCTGCCCCCCCTGCACCTGTTTTACCTTGCAGGTTGGTGCAGGAGGCTTTCCAGGCTCAAAATGGGGTGCGGGGGCATAGTGGTGCCCCATTTTGGACCTGGAAATCCTCCTGCACCAACCTGCAAGGCAAAATGGGGCATGGGGTTGCAGCACGGGGTCCCCTCCTGCCCCATTTTGGACCTGGAAAGTCTCCTGCCCCAACATGCACCCCCTGGTGCATGTGTCCTGCCCCTCACCCCCACATGCACACATGTGTCTCCTGTGTGCACCCACCCCCATGCATGCGCAGCAGGGACCCTGAGACCAGCTGGCCAGCGGGAGACACGGGCACATACACGATGCAGCTGGACCGGGTCAACGGCCGGCATGCCCACAGAGAGGGCTCTGCGTACCACCTGTGGCATGCATGCCATAGGTTCGCCATCACGGGCCTATACCATTCCAGACCAGTGGCTGTCCAGTCTCTCTTTCAAAGCCTCCAGTGATGGAGCTCCCACAACTGCTGAGGCAAGCTGTTCCACTGGTTAATTGTCCTCACTGATAGGAAAGTTTCTCTTTTGTTCTAGGTTGCTTCTCTCCTTGATAACCTTCATCCATTGCTTTTTACCTCTGTTTTTGTTTGTTTGTTTGTTTTGGTTTAACTGAAGTTCTCAGGGAGGTTCCAGCTTCTATATATAAACCAATGGAAAGACGTAGCTTGCAATTAATGATTTACACTTTTAAAGGTGCATCAGGGCCCTCAAACCAAAACTGCTTTAAAATCACAGGGCTAGCCTTTTGATTTATATATCACACTCTGCTCAGCTTGCTGCCAATAGGGTGCAATCCATAAAACAAGAAGTGCAGACCTTAAATATGGAAATAAACCAGGCCATTAGCTGAATAATACTGTTAGTGCTGGAGCAGAGCATGCTCAAGAAATTTGAAATATATTCTGGAAGTCAGGCTATCTTAATGGGCACATTTAAGAGAAGAGAGAGAGAGAGAGAGAGAGAGAGAGAAACTCAGGTAGTTATTGGTGAAAAACCTGCCTTACTTGGATAATTCTGTGCCAGAGTAGTGGGTTTTTTTCCTAAATTTAAAGAATGAATTTGAATGGACTAACCCACAAAAATCAATAGTCAGCTGTTGGGAAAGTCCGGACTCTAAATCAAACATGAGGCTCCTTTAGTCACAGCATTGAGTCTTCCCACCAATTGTTCAAATACCTCAAGTGTCTGAAAACGTTAGAAAGAGTACTGCAAGGTGATATGGGTGTGCAGGAAATGCTTCCATCTTTCCTCCTCCTCTCCACAAATCCCACTTCCTTCTAGCAGTGATGATGTTGTCTAGTTGGGTAATGAGATGTCTGCAAGAAAACCACTAACCTCAGAAAGCACCAAGGACCCCAGTCTTCTTCCTCCTCCTCCACTTCCTCCTCCTCCACCTCCTCCTCCTCCTCCTCCCCCCCCCCTCCACAAATCCCACTTCCTTCTAACAGTGATGAAGATGTTATCTAATTGGGTAATGAAAAATCTGCAAGAAAACCATTAAGCTCAGAAAGCACCAAGGACCCCAGTCTTCTTCCTCCTCCTCCTCCTCTTCCTCCTCAAATCCCACTTCCTTCTACCAGTGATGAAGATGTTATCTAGTTGGGTAATGAAACGTCTACAAGAAAACCATTAAGCTCAGAAAGCACCAAGGACCCCAGTCTTCCTCCTCAGCTGAAATCCATAGCCCCCAGTATCTGGATTTGACAGACAGTAACAGGAGAGGCTTATTGCTATGCATAGGCTGCCTCTATACTTCTAATCGGGGAGGGAAGGGGAAATGATAGATAAAAAATTATAATTATGAGCATGGAATTGGTGTCTATAATCCCAAAAGCAGTGCAGAGCTCAAGCCATTATCCGTTGAATATAATCCCATGTTATGATGTTCCTGGATACAGTTGGGGCTATTTTTCACCGAAAGCTGAATTGGAACTTAGTTAAATGAAAACCTGTGTGTTGGAATGTCATGAGATATTAAAAGGATTCTGATCAAATCCGCTGATAATCTCGGGAGACAGCATGGCTGGTTGGCACGAGAGCCGAGCCGGAACATCTAATCACATCCATATGTAATAGTATAGCCACTGTAGGATCTCCAGTGGGAGCAAGCCTTATCTAATGAAAAGTTGCACTACTTTTCTAGAATCAGATAGGTGCACTCCTAGCTTTGAGTGCCAGAGCAAAGAGTTGCAGATAGAAGTAGCAAGAAGCAGCAAGGATGAACCGAATAAACTCTTAAGTATATGGGTAATCCTTGATTTACAACCACAGTCGAAACCAAGATTTCTGTTGCTAAGCGAGACAGTTCTTTTAGGACTGACTTTCTTGTTATATTATTTGATTGCAAAGAAACATATCCCATACTGCCAATTGAAAGCAATTTTTAAAAAATGGGATATCAAAGATATGTTTAAAGGATCAAGTATTACATGGAGCTTACATCTAGGACAGTGGTGGCGAACTTTTACTTACCGAGTGCCGAACAAGAACACACTTTGCGTGCTGCATGTGCTCGCATGCCATCTGCGATAATGCGCGGCTCCTCCCTATGTGCTACGCACACAACCGCACCATCTGCGCATCCTCACAGCTTTTGTGCATTCGCACTAGTGTGTGCTGCATGCACAATCTCACCATATGCGCTTTTGCATGCAATGCATGCATGCAAATGCTGTCTGCATATGTGCGCACAATCTTGTGTGCATGCACAAACATGTGCGCATGTGGAGGAGTGCTCCAAAGACCAGCTGCGTCCCCTGAATTGTGTGCATGTGCACCAGAGGCCTGAACACCAGCTGGGGCACGCGCGCATGCACAGTTTCATGTGAGCTTGGCAATGGCTCACGTGCCCAGATAAATGGCTCTGCGTGCCACTTCCGGCACACGTGCCATAGGTTCTCCAGTATAACAGAAATAGGATTGTGAGATGATTGGAGTTACTGAGGTTGTCCTCCCTTAATGTCCAGAGGAGAGGAGAGGAGCATTCTTTATTGACCAAGTGTGATTGTACACACAAGGATTTTTTTTTTAAATTGGATTTATATGCCGCCCTTCTCCGGAGGCTCAGGGCGGCTTACAATGCGTTAAGCAATAGCCTTCATACTTTTGTATATTTTATACAAAGTCAGCTTATTGCCCCCACAGTCTGGGTCCTCATTTCACCTACCTTAGAAAGGATGGAAGGCTGAGTCAACCTTGAGCCTGGTGAGATTTGAACTTGCAGTAATTGCAGGCAGCTGATGTTAATAACAATTAATAACAGTGCTTTAGTCTGCTGCGCCACCAGGCTCTGTTGAATTTGTCTTTGGTGCATATGCTCTCATTGTACTAGCAACCATTTCAATTTATAATGAATTCCCTCCAAAGGTACTCTCAATCCAATTTCAAAATTCTGACAGCTGCACGCCCCACCCCTATGCTCACATGATCACAGTGGGGTGCTAAGCAACCAGTTCACCTTTATGGTCCATGGTGATGTCCTGTGGTCACAGAGCCATAACTTTTTATGGTTTTTTTTGTTTGTTTTTTGCCAGTTTCTGGTGTTCACTTCCACTTTCCAGCAAAAATCACCTACGGCAGGGATGTCAAATTCAAGGCCCAGGGGTTGGATCCGGCCCACAAGATACTTAGATCTGGCCCATGGGGCTGCCCTGGAAACAGCGAAGGACTGACCTCGGGAAGGCTGAGTGCGTTTTCATCGGCAGAGGTTGCAGGAAACCGTGACAGGCAAAAACGAAGCTCGGGAGCCCCCCGAGGTCAAATACAACTCTGATCTGGTCCTCAATGCAGGGGTAAAATCCAGCAGGTTCTGACAGGTTCTGGAGAATGAGTAGTGGAAATTTTGAGCAGTTCAGAGAACCTGTAGCGGAAATTTTGAGCAGTTCAGAGAACCGGTAGCGGAAATTTTGAGCAGTTCAGAGAACCGGTAGTGGAAATTTTGAGCAGTTCAGAGAACCGGTAGTGGAAATTTTGAGCAGTTCAGAGAACCGGTAGTGGAAATTTTGAGCAGTTCAGAGAATCGGTAGCGGAAATTTTGAGTAGTTTGGAAAACCGGCAAATACCACCTCTGGATGGTCCTAGAGTGGGATGGGAATGGAGATTTTGCAATATCCTTCCCCCAGGAGTGGGGAGGGAATGTGGATTTTGCAGTATCCTTCCCCTGGAGTGGGGTGGGAGATTTTTCAGTATCCTTCCCCTGACACACCCATCAAGCCATGCCCACAGAACCAGTAGAAAAGTAAAAAAAAAATGGATTTCACCACTGCCTCAATGAAACCGAGTTTGACATCTCTGACCTACAGGATAAAAAGGATTTGCTTAACAACTGCTGAGTTCACTTCACTTGACCACTGCAAAAAAAAAGAGGCAAATTTGAGTGTGGTCATTTGATGACCCACGTAACAGCCGCGATGACTTAAGATCGTAATTACAAGACCTTAGAAGTCTTACAGTACTACCTGTACATTTCGGTTATCTTCCCTTTTATCAATAAATGCTTGATTAGGTGTGTTTAGTTGGTTTGTGTTATTCTTTGCTTTATGAATCTCCAGCCATTTTGCTGCCTTTAAAAGCAACGGAAGGAGGGGGGGGGGAATGCTGCAGAACCTATTTCATTATAAAAAATGGTTTTGCTTGATAGGAATCCGAGCAGAAGCTGCCTGAAGGTGAGCTGTTTGTATAATACACACTTAAAGTACAACTATGACTTCTGTATTTGCAGAAGTGACAGCGGAGCAAGAGAGAAATAAAACTCCAGTATCAAAGAGAACCTGAAATGAATACAAACAAGCAAGAATCCAACTCTTGCTAAGAGGGAATAGTTTTGCATTGTGATCCCCCCCCCCATCTTCCTAATGATGCATATGAGAATTGCTCTGCTCATCCATTAGGGAAGACTGGAGAAAAAAAAAAACCAAGCAAGTCAAACCCACAATAATTTTGTATCTTTATTAGAACCAGTGCGAATATCAGCAGCTGCTGTCTGAATTTGAGAATACCAAATGCATTCACTCCGAAATAAATAAATGAATGAATAAATGGTAGAACAGGAAATGTTACTGCTATCAGAGTTCCAGGTAATAGATCCTAAACCCCAAGAGGTAAGTGGATTCCTCAAAGAATACCCTTATTGGAAATATCATATTGGCACATATCTGGTGAAAACCGACTCTGAAAGGCCCCTTGGTTTTAACCTAATTAAAAGTTTCCCCCTCAACCCAGGGGTTAAATCCAGCAGGTTCTGAGAGGTTCTGGAGAACCAGTAACAGAAATGTTGATTAGTTCGGAGAACTGGCAAATACCACCTCTGGCTGACCCCAGAGTGGGGTGGGAATGGAGATTTTGCAATATCCTTCCCCTGGAGTGGAGAGAGAAGTTGTTCCACTGATTAATTATTCTCACAGTCAGGAAATGTCTCCTTAGTTCTAAGTTGCTTCTCTCCTTGATTAGTTTCCACCCATTGCTTCTACGTGCTACAATTTTAAGATGGGGTTGGGAATTTCAGGCTTCAGATCTGTGAGTGTATTTCAGAGAGAATGTGCTCTTAGGAAGCCGGAGGAACATTATCTGAAGTAGGTGACATAGCTTCGTCCGTGGCTTACAACCCTTTGTTTAGTCACTGTTTGAAATTACAACTGCACTGAAAAATAGGGACTCAGGACTAGTTTTCACACTTACGACCGTTGCAAGCATCCCCATGGTCATGCAATCAAAATCCAGGTTCTTGGCAACTGGCATGTATTTACGTGAGTTGCACTTGTCCTGGATGTCACGTGTGTCAACCTTGAAGTGATCATGGTTGAGGCCATCTTGAAGACTTCAGGTCTTCCACACAATAGAGGGAGGGGGGAATAGTTAGGCGGTGGTTGTAGCCAAAACAATAAAACTTTCCTGTGAGAACCCAAGGACACTTCCTATTCTGAACAGCTCCCCAAACACGGCAAACCCTCTGACATGAACTCAAAAATAACTCCATGATTAGGAATGCCAGCAGCCCCAGCAAAAAGTTTATCTCGCAGGCTAACAAGTCCGGCCAAATATGAATAGTTGTCTGCCACACCTATTCATCTCCGTCCCCTGCCTTTTATCCCCAGAGCTAGGGTGGGGTTTCGCTAGCAGCGGTGGCTCTTCCTTCCCAAGGACCGGCCTATAGATTTCCACTGCTCTCCTCTCCTCTGCCTTCTGTGCATCTACACATCAGGCACTGTACCCAGCTGTTCCTCCTCTTCCTCATCAGCCACCTCTAGACCTGGGACTGTTGACTCTCCATTTGAGGGCTGACGGACGGCCCAGGCTCCATCTCTTTCTCTCTCTCTCTCTGCCAGCTCCATTCTCTCTTCACCCTCAGAGCTCCAGGTTGCCCTGATGCTGACCTTGACTCCCACACCGCCGCCTCCTCTGATTCGGCTACTGGAGGGGCCGATAGTCCACAACACTTCCCACAGGTGGCTGGCCAGAGGAGGGGTGAAGTAACCAAGTAACCAGCCAGCCTCTGGATTGGACAGTGCGATCAGTGACTTGGGGGAAAGAGGAAGCTTTTACTTTTAAGTAGGTGAAAGCCACAGGAACTTTTAGAGTCGGGTTTTACCACTTCTGCCAATATGATCTACCCAATAAAACTGTTCTTTGAGGAACCTGCTTACCTCGGAGTTCTGATTTCTGTGGGTGCATTACTTGGAACGCTGACAACGTGTTTGTCATTTACAACCTTCCCAGCCAACTTATGACAGGTAAAGTCATTAATAAAGTCACATTAATTTATCAACTGTGTTGTCCAATTAACACCACGTGTATCTGATTTTAGATTTGTATTTTCATTTTCTAAAATCTAGAACAGGAGTGTCAAACTCGTGTTGTCACATCATTGTCATGTGACATATTATGACTTTTTTACCCCTTTGCTAAACCAGGGGTGGGCGTGGCCAGCGTGTGACGCATCTGGCCCACGGGCTGTGAGTTTGACACCCCTGATATAGAACAAGGGATAGATTGGGCTGAAATGAATGCCACCTCTATTGACTGGATTTAGACTGTTGAACATCTGCTGTTTTTGCAATTTTTGGTTTTCAACAATTTGTTGATCAATTTTTTTATTGTGGTTGTTTGTAACAGTAGCTGTATTGTATGCCTATTTGTTCAAAAGCATCGCAATCTCATTGTCCTATTCAAAACCCACTGTCGACTCGCAAAGCACTTCTAGTCTGCGCTCGAGTTGCCAGGGGCAGCAAGGGTGGAGCACATTCCACACATACCTTCTTCCAAGCTTGGATCTCAGATTACCAAAACTAGATTGTGAGGCGTGTTTTCTACAGCCTGCAGGAGTGTCTCGGTTGGAGAATGTGATTTATGACACAGACTGAGAGGAGGGAAACAGGGTCAAAGTTGAGCCGTAACTTACGTGCAGCAGAATTGACTTTACTCCAGTAGATGCCGACATGTTGCTCCTAGTAGATAACTGGATTTCTTTTGAAACTTTGTTCGAGACTCCTGAGTTAATTAGGACCTCTACTGGAACCTTGACACCCATTTTTGATCAAGGGGCTTGTTTGTCAGAGTTAATGTGCTGTTTTGACAATGACAGAAGTTGTGAGTGACATCACAAGGAAGAAGATATGCCTCCTTTACATAAAAAAACAACCACAGAATGGATGATTTCTGTGAAATAAAATGCATTAATAACAACTTCACTGGACCTTGCCACATGAACCTTAACTCAGTCACGGCAGACTGTGTATCTTCTGTTAACATGATAGCTTTCCCTGACCAGACTCCATTTGTTCATCACAAGGAAGGTCACACCGTAAAGCCTGACATTGTACATGGGACAGAACCACTTTGATTTAACATCATAAGTTAAAGGTAAAGGTTCCCCTCGCACCTATGTGCTAGTCATTCTCGACTCTAGGGGGTGGTGCTCATCTCCATTTCAAAGCCGAAGAGCCAGTGCTGTCTGAAGACATCTCCGTGGTCATGTGGCTGACATGACTAAACATCAAAGGTGCACGGAACACTGTTTACCTTCCCACCAAAGGTGGTCCCTATTTTTCTACTTGCATTTTTTACGTGCTTTCGAACTCCTAGGTTGGCAGAAGCTGGGACAAGTAACGGGAACTCACCCCATTACGCGGCACTAGGGATTCGAACTGCTGAACTGCTGATCTTTCGATCGACAAGCTCAGCGTCTTATCCACCAAGTCACCGTATCCCTTTTTTAACATCATACTTTTCCGTTAAAAACTCGAAAGCTTTTCTTTGCCCATCAGCAATGCAGTGAAAATAAATGAAAGATGCACTCCCAATTTCGCTCATTTTATTCAAAGAAAAAGAAAAAGATTTTGTCTACAGAGATACTTGGGCAGACTTTAACCCAAATGATGTAGCAGCTGTTCTCCAACATTTTTGGCTTGTGAGTACAATAAGCAAGGGTAAGATGCTGGCACCATTGGCTAGGAAAACCAGCAGTTTAGATGACTATTACATTCTGTTTGGGAATTTCTTCTGCATAGCTGAGTTATTGTAATGTGCAGCATTGGATGAAATATCCTTTCCTCAGAAGGAATGGGGAAAAAAAACTTTAAAATTGCTAAAAAATCCAGAAATATAAATTTTGTGTGTGATGTTCTTCTATCTCCTGGAGGATATGAGGAATATAGCCACAAAGCAATCGTTGTTCTCCAACTGATAACCATTCAAGCTGGGACGGAAAGAAGTGATTTCACATTTTAAATGATGCTTCCTAAATCTCATTAGGGATTGACTGGTCTGCGTCTTTGAAAACAATTTTAGACTAATTGCCATGCAGTCTAATCCACAGCACCCCAAAATACAGGGAAAAAACCCCAGAATAATAGAGTTGGAAGGGGCCAGGAAGGTCTTCTAGTCCAACCTCCTCCTCAGGCAAGGGATCCTATACCACTCCAGAGAAGTGGCTTCCCAGTCTCTTCTTAAAAGCTTCCAATGATGGAGCACCTAAAACTTCTGGATGGAAGTTGTTCCACTGATTAAATTGTTCTCACTGTCAGGAAATTTCTCCTTAGTTCTTCGTTGCTTCTCTCCTTGATTAGTTTCCATCCATTGCTTCTTGTCCTACCTTCAGGTGCTTTGGAGAATAGGTTGATTCTCTCTTCATGGCAACCCCTTAAATATTGCCATCATATCCCTAGTCCTCCTTTTCATTAAACTAGACATACTCAATTCCTGCAACCATTGTAACATTTGTAGCTATAATAAATGCAGGAATTCCTTTAAAGTATAAGTTACCAGAGGTTGCAGCATTTATATGGAATTTAACTGCCCAAAGAAGAGGGGGTGAAATTATTCTCCAAAGCCACAGAGGGCAGGAGAAGAAACAATGGATGAAAACTAATGAAAGAGAGAAGAAACCTGGAATTAAGGAGAAATTTCCTAATAGTAAGGACAATTAACCATTGGAACAACTTGCCTTCAGAAATCGTGGGTGCTCCATCACTGGAGGTTTTTAAGAAGAGACTACACAGTCACTTGTCTGAAATGGTATAGGGTCTCCTGCTTGAGCAGGGGGCTGGACTAGATGACCTCCAAGGTCCCTTCCAGCTCTATTCTATTTTAAATTCTAAATGCCTACGTAAATGAAATAATGCAGTTTTGCTATTGTGTTTAACACATGAATATCAGGAACAAAGTGGTATATAGTATTGTACATATGGGTAGAAATAGGCAGGCAAAAAGTCACTTCGTTATTCCTACTGTAATCCATTGTGGTTGGTTGTGTTGTTTAAAGCTGAGGGAAATTAAAAATTCAAAATATTTGGAGAGGACCGAGTAAGCATGACCTATTGGTTTGAACAGAAACAGGAACAGCTTTCAAAGCTCAGCCTCTTAAATCTGATCATTTCAATAGGTTTTTGATATTCTGTTTTATTTTTTTAAATTGCTTTGCATTGTCAGTGTGAACTACTGTACTTTTTATTATTATTATTATTAATTTGATTTATATGCCACCCTTCTCCGGAGACTCAGGGCGGCTTACAATGCATTAAGCAATGGCCTTCATACTTTTGTATATTTTATACAAAGTCAGCTTATTGCCCCCATAATCTGGGTCCTCATTTTACCTACCTTAGAAAGGATGGAAGGCTGAGTCAACCTTGAGCCTGGTGGGATTTGAACTTGCAGTAATTGCAGGCAACTGATGTTAATAACAGTTAATAACACTGCTTTAGTCTGCTGAGCCACCAGAGCTCCTGGAGCTCTGGAGTATAAGACACACTTTCCTCCCCACTAAAAGAGGATGGAAAAGTTGATACATCTTATACCCCGAATACAGCCATTTGGGGGGGGTCCAGTTTTTGCAAAAAATGGACCCCTTTTTGGCAAAAATAGGGCACACAGAAGCTTTGGGAGGCCTGCAGAGTGCTCCTGGGGGCTGGGGAGGGCAAAAACTTTTTTCTTGCGTACCTCTTCGAACTTTTGGTGCATCTTATACACTGAAAAATATGTTAGGTTTCTTTGCAAGTGAACAGTACCAAAATAAAATTTTCCAATGACTTTGAGCCAAGGAATCCATACAAGGAATTCCAAAGAACAGTAAGTGTGTTAAACTGTTCTAAGACACTTTTTTCCAGTGCTGTTATAACTTTGAACGGTCAGTAAATGAACGGTGGCAAGTCAAACACCGCCTGTCCTTGCATCAGACTCAGAAATGAATACCACCTCAAATGCTCCATTGACTGTATCTGACCAGCTGTGTGGATATCCCTGGACTACCTAGACCAGGGGTGTCAAACTTTATTTCATTGAGGGCTGCATCAGGGTTGTGTTTGACCTTGGAGGGCCAGGTCAAAATCACTCGTGTCAGGCGCGCCTGTGGCAGCCCGAGCACTCCACTAGTGAAAAAGGGCTCCCGAGTTCCGTTTTCAGCTGTGACAGCCTCCTGCAACCCTCTGCCAGCAGAAATGGAGCTTGGGGGGGGGGGGTGCGGCGCATGTGGCCCTCCCAAGCTCCGTTTTCGGCTGCGACAGCCTCCTGCAACCCTCTGCCAGCAGAAACGGAGCTTGGGACAGCCGCATGTGGCCCTCCCAAGCTCCGTTTTCGGCTGCGACAGCCTCCTGCAACCCTCTGCCAGAGAAAATGGATCTCAGGAGGGCCGTGTGAGCCCTCCCAAGCTCCATTTGCACTAGCAGAGACTGGATCACTGGATCAGAGGCTTATCAGCACTGATCCAGGATGGCCCCTTGGGCCAGATCCAGCCCCGGGCCTTGTGTTTGACACCCGTGACCTAGACTGTGGAACTCAATGAATAATAATAACAAAACAATAACCATAACAGTTATAACCCGTCTGGCAAATATAATATGTTTCATGTTGGTTACATGGGTGTAATAAATCCCACATCCGGGGGGAGGGAAGTCACATTTATCAGGCAAGGGTTGAAGTATAAGATTTGATCATTTCAGAGGGAGGGGGGAAAGAAACTGCAAAGTGTTGCAATATCCAAGAGAAAACATAAATCACTTTTAAAGTGCCTCCATCCATAATTCGATGAACGTAAGATGAGATTAATAGACCTTTTCAAATTTAGTGTGTAGAAGCCAGTTTTCTAGCCAGAGATAAAAGCACGGCTGAAAAATAACCGTATCTGGTCCGAAACACAATAGGAAAAGGCCCAACATCCTTCAGTTTCTTAAACAGTGTTCCGACATGGTCAGATGGTTTCATTTATTTGCAAAAAATAGTTCTGGAGAACCTTCGGGGCAGCTAACCATATATGATAAATGGTTTTCATTTTTTTTTCCCTAAATTTCACTTCTAGGCTATTTCAGATATATTTCTTGCTGGTTTCTTTTTTATAGTCCTAAAGCTTGAATACAAAGAAGTTTCATTCTGGGGTGGTTTTTTTTCTTCTTCTTCTTTTTTCACCTCTCTGCATTCCAGCCTTCGAAAACTTTCACACGCATCCATGAATGTGTGTTTGTTCATTGGTTCTTAAGGTTTGTCATCTCGTTTCTCTGCCAGGAGCTCAAGGCAGCCTAGCTCTTTCCACCACAATAACCATTTTGTGAGCAGAAGTATCTGTAGCAGAAGTGGGTTTCAGCAGGTTCTGACCAGTTCTGGAGAACCGGTAGCAGAAATTTTGAATAGTTCGGAGAATCAGTAGTAAAAATTCTGAATGGCCCCACCCCCATCAATTCTCTTCCTCCCAAGTCCCAGCTGATCGGGAGGGAATGGAGATTTTACAGTATCCTTCCCCTGGAGTGGGATGGGAATGGAGATTTTACAGTATCATTCCCCTGCCATGCCCACCAAGCCACACCCACAGAACCAGTAGTAAAAATTTTTGAAACCCACCACTGAGGTTCTCCTGCTTGAGCAGGTGGCTGGACTAGAAGACCTTCAAAGTCCCTTCCAACTTTGTCATTCTGTATTAACTTCCTATTAGAGTCCAAGTTAGAGGGACGTGGTGGCTGAGTGGCTAAGACACTGAGCTTGTCGATTGAAAAGGTTGGCAGTTCAGCTGTTTGAATCCCTAGCGCCGCGTAACGGGGTGAGCTCCCATTACTTGTCCCAGCTTCTGCCAATTTAGCAGTTCGAAAGCAGGCAAGTAGATGTAAAATGGGGACCATCTTTGATGGGAAGGAAACAGTGTTCCGTGCACCTTTGGCGCCCACAGAACTGGTAGTAAAAAAATTTGAAACCCACCACTGGTCTGTAGGGAATGAATCCAAAAACTCTAGATGGTGGCTGTGATTGTGGTCTCCAGCTTGACTATTTGACCTTTCCTGTGGGAGTCTCTGCTTGGGAGATGTGTAGTTGTGTGGGAACATGGACGCAAAGTCACACACACACACACACACACACACACACACTTTCATAGCTGAGGATGGGCTTCCTAATGCAAATGATTAACCACTGCTTCTAAACTGGCCCGTACTACAGGGGTGGTTTCTACTTACCTTTAGTACCGGTTTGTAATGGGGCCACGCACGTGCGCGCTCTTCTCCGCATCTGCAGAAGCGTTCTGATGACATCGGGGTCAGTGGGTGGAGCCTCCCACCGGTTTTACTACCAGTTCTATAGAACTGGTGCAAACCGGGGGCAACCCATCACTGCCATACTAATATATGTGTACTATATATATATACTACATGTGTGATTGGCAAAGCTTTATACTAACATAAATTATTTATTGTGATAAGTTTTGAGGTTACCTTATTTAATTAAAACCATCAAGGGATACTGACTGAAGAACAATACTATTAATGGTGGTTGGCTGCTGTTGGTTATGTTGTCTGTTCAATGGGTAAGATACTTACCTATTGTTAGTATTATATCATACTTAGCATGTAGTGTGAATGTGCTTGGTTTATTTATTTTGTTCATGCAGAGTTCTCCTTCCTCAGTGTCTCCAGACAGAAAATGAGTGGAGTTGCCCTCCTCCCTTTCCTGCTTGTGTTTCCATGAAATTAGCATGTAGAGACATCAGTGATAGGTAACAGACATACATACAAACTTTCTGTTGGTTCTTCATAACCTATTAACCACAGGGAGACAATAAGAAAACAGAATAGGAGCCTGGTTTAGCTCAGCAGACTAAAAGCATAGTGATCAACTATGATAAATCAAATTAAAGGGAAAAAGGGAAAGAATAACAGAGTTCGAAGGAGTCTTGGAGGTCTTCTAGTCCATCTCCCTGCTCAAGGAGGAAATCCTATACCCGTGATGGCAAACTTATGGCACACGTGCCAGAGGTAACACACAGCACCCTGTCTGTGGGCATGCGCTCCATCACCAGCTACTCTTCTGGTTTCTGGCGCACATGTGGGAGCCAGCCACCTGGTCTTCATGGGCACTAGAACACCAGAAAATGGCTTGAAAACAGCCCCCCAAAAGGCCAAAAACAGGCCGTTTTTCGGGTCATTTTTTGGTCCGTTTCAGGCTCAGAAAATGGCCAAAAAACAGACACGTGTGTGCCGGCCAGCTGGTCGTCAGGTTTCTGAAAGTCTGATGCACACACATGCACACACATGCACACACATTGCGGTTTGGGCACTCAGTGCAGAAAAGGTTCGCCATCATTATCCTATACAATTCCAGACAAATGGCTATCCAGTCTTGTCTTAAAAGCACCTGCAACTTTTGAAGGCAAGCTATTCCGCTGGACCGTCAGAAAATTTCTCCTTCATTTCAATGGGACTAACCCAGAGGTGGTATTCAGCCGGTTTGGATATTTTTGGGTGAACCTGTAGCAGCGACTGCAGGTGCCTCCCTGCTCCTGTCCCCTCTCCCGCCTGGTCAAATGCCATTCTATTTAGCCACATTTTTGAGGCCGGATGCATGCACAGAAGGTTTGTATGCAAGCAAAGCACATGCGTGATAGGCTGGGCGCATGCGTGGAAGGTGTACGAAGTACGCTTACAAATGTGTGACAAACCGATGGTAAGAATATGTGGAAGCCACCACTAGCTAATCCTTGGGTAAGGGGGCACTATCACAGGATTATTGTTGTGGGGAAAACAGGAAGAAGAAAAAGTATTCGATATCTTTGCTATCTGGAGTTTGGTGTTTTTTTGTTTTTTGTTTACAAACTAATTAATAATATACAGAGTAATAAAGGCAGGATAATCTAAAAAAAATGAAACAAAATAAATACACACCACACACATCCTTGGTGTGTAGCTCTATCCTAGATCATACCCTCTAACCTGGGTTGTACAGTAAGTGACCTTGAGGAAGGATTTCAAATTTCACATGACTCGTATATAATTAATTCATCACGGACCTTGAACTGTAAGGTAGGAAATTTAAGATCAGTGTGGGGGTTTGAGGCAAACAGGAGTTCTTATTCTTGGAGAAATAATTTCCATATTTTTCGGAGTATAAGACACACTTTTTCCACCCTAAAAGAGGGTGAAAATTTGAGTGTGTCTTATACATCAAATGTAGCCCTGCCCACTCATTGGCCCTCATCTTTGGCCTCTGCCTCCCAGCAATTTACTTCCTTTCAGCAAGCAGCAAACAACCAGTTTCAGCTTCAGCACAGCCTGATTAGCACAAGCAGTTGATTGTGGGTTGGATTGGCCTCCAGACCCTCAGCTGTTTCAAGCTACAGGGATTGCCATTGCCTATTGCCGCGCGGGCCTCTGTTTGCTGCAAGGAGGCAAATTGCTGGGAGGAAGATTCGTTTTTTCTTGTGCTAATCAGGCTGTGCTGAAAATGAAAATGAAACTAAAGCAGGCTGTTTGCTCTTTGCTGCAAGGAGGCAAATTGCTGGGAGGCAGAGACAGATTTCTTTTTCTTGTTTTCCTCCTCAAAAAAGGTAGGTGCTTCTTATAGTCTGGAGTGTTTTATATTCCAAAAAATACAGTATCTTGGACTTTTCCAAGTCTCAGATTTTCCTTCTGTGAATGGAAGTTCCTTCCGTGAACACAGCACTGTCAATCTATTCCTTAGTCTATCAATCAATCCATTGTCACTTGTCTGATTTTATTAATGTCAAGACTGTTGACCTGCAATATATCACTGGTACTAGAAAATAGCTCTCTTCCTGTCACTCAGCAGCAAAAGATACAGTAATCATAACATCTGTTTTGGAATTTTTTAAAAAAAAAAACTTGGCCAATCTTTTCAGATATAGAACTTCTAAATGTTGTTTACTTCAAGCTGTAAATGAAATGGTTTCAAAAGACTTTTTTTTATGTGAAAGAAGGGACTTTGTTTAATTTAGTAGAAACACAAATCTGGCAACTTGTATTTGCCATTAGAGAGTGCTTATGATCTGGCTATTAAAATGTTAATGCATGGTTTGTTCTGCAGTCACATCTGTCCCTAAATATATAACTAATACCAGGAATGTAGACTTCAAATTTCTTCTCTTTGGCTTCTTCATTGTAGTTTAACTTATAACCAGATGTAAATGGGGGTGAGAGGATAGACCAAGGAGGAAGATGCATGACAACTGACTTATCCATTAGGTATAATAGTTACAGTGCTTAGGACCCACAAATTTGTTTACAACTCCGAAAGAATCAAAAGGGAAACAAAAGGAAGTAGAATTTAAGAGGGACGCTGTGGCTCAGCGGCTAAGACACTGAACTTGTCGATCGAAAGGTCAGCAGCCCAACGGTTCGAATTAGGGGTGAAATCCAGCAGGTTCTGACAGGTTCTGGAGAACCGGTAGCGGAAATTTTGAGAAGTTCGGAGAATCGGTAGCAGAAATTTTGAGTAGTTTGGATAACTGGCAAATACCACCTCTGGCTGGCCCCAGAGTGGGGTGGGAATGGAGATTTTGCAATATCCTTCCTCTAGGAGTGGGGAGGGAATGGGGATTTTGCAGTATCCTTCCCCTGCCATGCCCACCAAGCCACGCCCACAGAACCGGTAGTAAAAAAAATTGGATTTCACCACTGCCCAGGAGTAATTGTGTTGTAAATGTTCAAACACACAAGCCATCTGAAAATGGAATAAATATATTCCGTACTAAGATCCAACCTGGATCTGGGTAAACATGGCAACCTTACTAATTGTGGGGCGCCCACCATTCCTGCTTGAATGTATTTCTTTAGGTTATTTCACCTCCCAACCTGCAAATAGCTTGAATGAATCAGTGGTAACCTAGTTATACTTATTAGACAGGTATGCCCAATATTGCTGCTTTATTTACTGGGATAAATCATTCTCAAATTAAGCAATAAAATATGAAGAGAATAGGCCCAATTAGCCATGCCAGAGGAAGAAGGACTTTGGGGGGGAAGGGAAAGAAAACCTCTGGAAAGAGCTATGTGGAATAATTATCTGTTTGCTACACTAAGTCAGCAATTTTTGGCCAACTTTTTAAATAAGATTACAGAAGATGAAAAGCAAGAGCTTGCTTCAGCTTTTAAGAAAGATGTAAGCAATTTTAAATTGTACTTCCTCCCCCAGGAGACCGCAGAAAGTATTTCTAGTAAATTAAAATATAATAAAAGCATTTGCTATGTGAAAACATTTTTCATATTAATTGCTTAATTTTTGTTGATGCTTAATAATATCTCCGGAGTGCAGGGTCAAAACCACATATTGTTGCTCTAAAACTGTGTACTCTCGGTATTTCCTTATTGATCTCATAATTTTTGCTCAGGCTAAAAATTGGGGCTTGCATTTCTGAATCCTACCGGTCTTGAAACGGCTATATTCAGGCAACCCAACAAGACAGGGGATAATTAGAACTGCAGAAAAAAGCAATGGCTACCAACCTGCCTTCCATTGAGGACCTGTATACTGCACAAGTCAAAAAGAGGGCTGTGAAAATATCTACAGACCTCTCGCATCCTGGACATAAACTATTTCAACTCCTACCCTCAAAATGACGCTACAGAACACTGCACATCAGAACAACTAGACACAAGGACAATTTTTCCCCCATGCCATCACTCTGCTAAACAAATAATTCCCTCAACACTGTCAAACTATTCACTAAGTCTGCACTACTATTAAATCTTCTCATTGTTTCCACCACCCATCTCCTTCCACTTATGACTGTATGACTGAAACCTTGTTGCTGGTATTCTTACGATTTATATTGATATTGCTTCCTGATTGCTTATTTGTTCCCTATGACTATCATTAAGTGTTGTACCTTTTGATTCTTGATGAACGTATCTTTTATTTTATGTACACCAAGAGCATATACACCAAGAAAAATTCCTTGTGTGTCCAAACACACTTGGCCAATAAAAAATTCTATTCTATTCTATTCTATTCTATTCTATTCTATTCTATTCTATTCTATTCTATTCTATTCTATTCTATTCTATTCTATTCCATTCCATTCCATTCCATTCCATTCCATTCCATTCCATTCCATTCCATTCCA
>WNWU01000025.1:12423143-12449917 GCA_012654045.1 Ptyas mucosa
CATTCCATTCCATTCCATTCCATTCCATTCCATTCCATTCCATTCCACTCCACTCCACTCCACTCCACTCCACTCCACTCCACTCTATTCTAAAATGGTCAGTTGTATGTTCCAGATCTCCAAGATGTAATTTCTATGAATTTTTTGGGACAATGTGGGCATTGTGTTAATATCTGCCTTCTCTAACAAGGTTCTCTTTAGATATCTGAGGTCATACTGGTTACAGCAGGGGTGTCAAGCTCAAGGCCCGGGGGCCAGATCCGGCCCGTGTGGTGTTTAGAGTTGGCCCGGGGGCCACCCTGAAAACAGCAGATCAGCCCACAGTGCCTCTGCCAGTGAAAATGGAGCTTAGGAGTACCGAGGGCGGAGGAGGCCGTCACAGCCAAAAACGGAGCCCAGGACCTGGTTTTTGCTGGCATAATGCTTGGGTCACCATAGGCGTCCCTGACACAAGTGATGTCAAGCTGGCCACGCCCACCCTGGTCATGCCCACCCCCACCCCCCGGCAAGGTCAAACACAGCCCTGATGCGGCCCTCAATGAACCCCTGAGTTTGACACCCCTGGGTGTCATGTTAGTTTTAGTTAACTTCAGGAAAACCTAGTCTGTATATTTATACTATGTAATTTTCCTTAGTAAGTTTCTCTTTTGCCAAGTGCCAAGGCAGTGATCGGATGCCCTGGGAATTAGTTCTATTGGATCCAGAGATGCTGAACGGTCTATTTAAATAAAGGGCTTTTAAGCTTTATGGTTAGCTCAAACAAACAGATTTTAAAACATAAGAGAAAAAAGCATAAATACTAAGCAAGATGACACCCAAATCTCTTACAAGCTGCCAAGAGGTGTTTAATAAAATCTAGTCTGAGTGCCTGCAACCACTGGTGGGAGGGGCGAAAGGGGAGCAGGAGAAGAAGCCCCAGCCCTCCCCCCAACGGTTTGTAACTTGAGAACCAGCACCTTGGATTCTCTCTTTTAAACTCTTCCCAGCCATCTTTTTGTTCTCTGCTTTGGCTCCAGGGGGGAGGACAGTGGAGCAGAAGAAGAAGTGCTGGCTTGGATTGCAAAAGCTCGATCTCCTTCCTTTTGAAGAGCCTACAGGGCAAACAGGAGATCTGGGGTTTGGGTGAGCGGCAGAATTCACACTTCTCCGCCTCCCCACCCGCCACTCCCCTTTACGGCCCGAGATCACCAAGCCTGATTCAGGAAGCTGAACATGCTGCTGCAGCTCAGGAGGAGAAGAACGTCAGAAATGGGGTCTCTTGCAGTGCCTCCTCTCTCTCTCTTCTTCCGAGTGGCAGTGATGCGTCCGGCTCACCGACTCTGGCCTGCTGATCTTGGGTGGCAGCGGCAGTGGCAGCAGCTCTGACCTGATCCTCACTGGCAATGCTGCAGACAAGAACCGGCCATGCAGATCCTGCTTCATGGCTGCGCAGACAGCCCACTCCAGCCACTGCTCGGAGCTCCGGCGCCAGTACCCCTCCCCTCAGGTCGACAGGGCTAGGGCTGGCAAGAGTTTATTTGCTACCCGCACTAAGAGAAGGGGCGTGCAAGCTATGATTTGTGGGAGTGGTCTCTGCGAGGCCATTCTGGGTGGATGGCAGGTGTGCATTGGGCATGTTCCCCCACCGTTTGCCCCCCCCATCTCGCCTCCTCACCTTATACTGTTTGCACAGCAGCTGCACATGTGTATAAGTTTTTTGGGGGGGCTTATTTTCGGGTGGGGGCTTATTATAGCTCAAAAGACCAATTGGGCTTATTATCGGGACATGTCTTATTTTCGGGGAAATATGGTAGATGATAGATAAATGGATGGATGGATGGATGGATAGATAGATGGATGGAAGGATGGACAGTGTTGTGGTCCACCAGCAGCCTGCGGAGCTGGCAGCAGAGTCAGACAGTGATGAGGCTGAGGAAGAACATGGGCCAGTCCTGGAGGCTGGGGAAGGCCCGGATGAGGGCTCTGCTTCGGAGGCAGAGATGGGGCCAGGGCCATTGGGGAGTGATGGGCGGACTTTGGAGCCTCCAGAGGCTGACAGTAGAGAGGTATGTATGTATGTATGTATGTATTTATTTATTTATTTATTTATTTATTTATTTATTTATTTATTTTATTTAGATTTATATACCACCCTTCTCCCCAAGGGGACTCAGGGCGGTGAACAGCCAAAAGTAAAAAACATACATACAAAATTTAAAAGCCAAATAAAACCAAATTAAACAATGGCCCCAATTATTTAAAATCCCAATTATAAAATATTAAAACCCCAAATATTAAAATATTTACAATTTAAATTTTTTAAATTATTTTTACAAAAGAAGGGAAAAAGGGAAGAATTAGGCCAGGCCCGCCTGGTGGAACAGGAAAGTTTTTTGCTCACGGCGGAAGGCACGAAGATCCGGGATCCTCCGTAACTCTGGGGGGAGCTCGTTCCAGATAGTGGGTGCCCCCACAGAGAAGGCTCTTCCCCTGGGGGCCACCAGCCGACATTGTTTGGCCGACGGCACCCAGAGGATCCCCTCTCTATGGGAGCGTACCGGTCGGTGGGAGGCTATTGGTGGTAGTAGGCGGTCCCGTAAGTACCCGGGTCCTAAGCCATGGAGCACTTTAAACGTGGTAACCAACACCTTGAAGTGCACGCGGAAGACCACCGGGAGCCAGTGCAGCTCGCGCAGGAGAGGAGTAACATGGGAGCGCCACGTCACTCCCATCACCACCCGCGCAGCCACACTCTGCGCCAGTTGGAGCCTCCAGGTGCTCCTCAAGGGGAGCCCCATGTAGAGAGCATTACAATAGTCCAGGCAAGAGGTGACAAGGGCGTGAGTGACCGTGTGTAAAGAGTCCCGATCCAGAAAGGGGACGCAACTGGCGAATCAGGCGAACCTGATGAAAAATCCTCCCGGTCACGGCCGTCAAATGCTCTTCTAAAGACAGCCATGAATCCAGGAGGACGCCCAAGTTGCACGCCCTCTCTGCGGGGGCCAATGATTCGCCCCCGATAGTCAGCGATGGCACCAGCTGACTATATCAGGACGTCGGAAACCACAGCCACTCGGTCTTGGATGGATTGAGTCTGAGCCTATTCCTCCCCATCCAGATCCGCATGGCCTCCAGGCACCGGGACATCACTTCAAGGGCATCGTTGGGGTGGTCTGGGGTGGAGATGTACAGCTGGGTGTCGTCAGCGTACTGATGATATCTCACCTCAAAACCACAGATGATCTCGCCCAGCGGCTTCACATAAATGTTGAACAGGAGGGGCGAGAGGACCGACCCCTGTGGCACCCCACAGATGAGGGGCCTCGGAGTCGACCTCTGCCCCCTGTCAACACCGACTGCGACCGGTCGGAGAGAAAGGAGGAGAACCACTGTAACACAGTGCCTCCCACCCCTAGCTCCTCCAACCAGTGCAGCATGGTACCATGGTCGATGGTATCAAAAGCCGCTGAGAGATCTAACAGGACCAGGACAGAGGAGCACCCCCTGTCCCGAGCCCTCCAGAGATCATCAACCAACGTGACCAATGCCGTTTCCGTGCTGTACCCGGGTCTGAAACCCGACTGGAACGGATCCAGATATGTTGTTTCATCCAGGTACCGGGGAAGCTGTTGCGCAACCACACTCTCAACAACCTTCGCCAAAAAGCGAAGGTTGGAGACCGGATGATAATTTACCAACATTGCCGGGTCCAGGGAAGGCTTCTTGAGGAGAGGCCTCACCACCGCCTCTTTTAAGGTGGCGGGAAAGTCACCCTCACCCAACGAAGCATTTATAATCCCCTGGAGCCAGCCACGTGTCACCTCCCGGGAAGCCAGTACTAGCCAGGAGGGGCACGGGTCCAATAAACAAGTGGTCGCGTTCAGCCTGCCCAGAATCCTGTCCACATCCTCAGGGGTCACAGGATCAAACTCAGTCCAGATAACATTCACAAGACCTGCCCCTGTCCCTCCCCCCGAGACTACCCAGTCGGAGTCCAGATCTTCCCGAATCTGAGTGATTTTATCATGCAGATACTGAACAAAATCCTCGGCTCTACCCTCCAGGGGGTAGAGGAACAGGAGGAGCCTGTTCCTAGTGCACGTATGAGAAGAGCTGCCAGAAGGCAGGAGCAGATAAAGCAGAGAGGATGACTCAGGAGTAGGGCCAAGAGATGATTGGCCCCTCCCATAAGGCTTAAAAGACCAGCAATGGCTCTTGGCCTCTTTGCCGGAAAACAATGTTGAGAGAATTGCTTCTTGTTTCACTGTATTCATTTCTTGTCAGAGTCTTCTGCTTCTGAACTTTTGCCAAGAAAAGTGTTTGGCAATTTGCCTAATTATCCCAAGGTCGGTAATAAACTGAGGAATGGTGTTTTGAAGAATTTGCTTTAATTTAGTTTAGACTACGCTGAGAATGAGTTAATTCTCAGCTGTTCTAATAAAGCCTGTTTCTTTTCAAATTGTTCGTATTTAGTACTAACTACTTGGGCCTGGGTCACAACAGATGGACAGATGGACGGATGGAGAGAGGTAGAGCTTCCTCCTCCTGTTTTCCTCAACAACAACTGTGTGAATCATAACTTATTTTACTATGGGTTTTTTTGAGTAGATCATAAGTAGTTATGTTTTCATGGTGGCATAAGCCTTTGGATCATTCCTTGCCATTGAAGACAAGGCAAGAAACAACGAGACGGAAACGAATCAAGAAGAGAAGCAACTTAGAACTAAGGAAAATTTCCTGACAGAACAATTAATTAGTGGAATGGTTTGCCTTCAGAAGTTGTGGGTGCTCCAACATTGGCCGTTTTTAAGAAAAGGTTTTGGACAACCATTTGTCTGGAATGATATCTCATGCTTGAACACAGAGGGTTGGACTAGAAGACCTCCAAGTCCTTTCCAGTTCTGTTATTCTGTATTCATGTCTGCACTCCTAAAGGCTTAGATTTTTCACAACAGTCCCCACCCCCCAAAAAAGTGACTGCATTATGGTTTAAAGTGACACAAGTGCTTTTTCTATGACAAGCTCCATGTCTCATTCTAATCTCCCACCCATCCTTTGTAGTTATTACATATTTCAAGCCCTGGAGTCTTTTTTTCCATACTCAAAGGATCCTATCCTATCCTTTCAATACAATCAATTGATCGTCCTCCATTCTGTATTCAGCAGTTGACATTTCCTGGAAAATCAAAGACATTAATAATGTCTTTGACATGATTCATGCCTTCCACCAAAAGCGTTTCCTGCAAATTCTGGAAACCACATATTGCTCATTTTCAATATCTGGTTGAGTCCTGGAAGATCCTGCTCAACTGCCCCATAGCTAAAAAATTCATCCATTTCTGGCTTGGGCAGATGTCTTCTCAGAAGGCAAATAAAATTAAGTACCTTGGTATCTGATATGAAAAGGAAATTGGCCTCATAAATGGAAAGTACTAGGTTGAAAGTCTTGCTGATGGAGGCTTCTTGCCTGCTCCATTATTCCACTCTATACAGCAACAAGGTTTATAGATCAAATGAACATATGAGTAGACTGCAGATTGATGGCTGAGATTCTCCATGGCTATCCTCATTTTACTCTTTACATTTAGATGCATTAGGCAATATAATTAATGTCTCCTGCTTCAATCCTTTTATTGTACCCTTGGCTGAAGACCAGAACTTGAATGGTGTGTGGTAGGCAACTTGTTATAAATCCTTACCCCTAGTTCCAGCACAGCCGACTGGTATCTTTCCACAGTCTCGGGCGTAAGTGTTTGAAAATGCCAATGGAGCACTGTTTCCCAGCAAAACCTCCGAGAGACAAAAAATAATGTCTTTCTCATGATATCGATTGTAGTCAAAAAAAAGGGGGGGGGCCTCAAACTGAAGGGGGAGGTAGAAGGGTTATGAAAGGAATCAAGAGTTGGGAAGGAAGAATGAGAGGTTGAAAGAAAGAGGTGGTTTAATTACAGGATGAATTTCATCATTCTTTGTCCCCTCGGGAATTTAACAGATAGGCCTAAGTGCACTTAGTTGCTTTTCCAATCTGTTGAAATTATATCTCTGTATGAAAGGGCAGAGAAGGGAAGACCGTACAAATCAGTTCAAAGAATATTGTCAAGGAAAGATTCAGGAAACAGGTGCTGTTTTCTTCAAGACTGGACGATGTTTCTCATCCCAACAAGAGATTGCATTAGTAATTGTTCTCCTTTCAACCTCTTTTCTGTTGTTGCCCAGAAAACAACACAAATGTGTTCATAAAGTCAACAGATCTGAGTTCAGTTCAAGGGAGGCTTACCTTTTTAAGGATGGGTGATTCCAATATCCTCCTCAGTGGCCCTGTGAAAAAAGAATGACTGTACAATCCTTTCTTTCTTTTCTTTTTCTTTTTTACTTCTGTTCAGTTGTGTCTGATTCTCAGAAACTGCCCAAATTGGGCAGAATCTTTCCTACAGCTGAGAGAGAGGCACTGGCCCAAGGTCCTCCAGTTAGCCTTGTGTCCAAGGCAGGACTAGAACTCAACACTCTCCTGCTTCCTGGTCCTAAATAGGAAATTGGCTCTCACTAATATTAATATTCTCATTCAGTTTCCATTAACCCAAAATAATTTGCTTTCCCGTAATTTCATTCCATTAGAATTGCTTTCATTATTATCTCTTGCATTTCTGTTTCTTGGGGAGAGAATGTTTGATTTTGAAAATAGTTCTTTAGGGCGGCACCTGTATTAGAAAGAAGATTATCACACACACACACACACACAGACAGACACACACAAAAGATGACACTAGTATGTTTGGGGATTTTGGAAAATGAATGTATGAGTGAACATGCAATGGGATGGAAAGAATTGATGCAAATCTGGGACTGAAACAATTTGAAAAGAAAAATAACTGTTTGTCTGAAATTCCAAATAAAACTTACATTGTTTAAACATTTAGCAGTAATGACATTAATAAAAGGACAACTTTCCATTTTTTTAAAAAAAAAGTTATACAGGTAGTTCTCGACTTACATCTGTTTATTTAGTTTAACAACTTCAAAGTTTAACTTCAAAGTTTAACAGATTAACAGAGTTGGAAGGGACCTTGTGGGATTTTGTAGGTCATCTAGTCCAACCCTCTACCCAAGCAGGAAACCCTACACCATTTCTGCAAGATGGCAGTCCAGTCTCTTCTTGAAAGCTGCCAGGGATGAAGCTCCCACAACTTCCGAAGGCAACTTCTGTTCCATCGGTTGGTTGTTCTCACTGTCAGAAAATTTCTCCTTATTTCTAAGTTGAATCTCTCCTTGATCAGTTTCCATCCATTATTCCTTGTCTGGCCTTTGGGTGCTTTGGAAAATAGCTTGACCCCCTCCTCTCTGTGGCAGCCCCTCAAATATTGGAAGACTGCAATCCTGTCTCCCTTGGTCCTCCTCTTCACTAGACTAGCCATGCCCAGTTCCTGCAACCCTTCATCATATGTTTTAGTCTCCATTCCCCTAATCATCCTGGTTGCTCTTCTCTGCCCTTTTTCTAGAGTCTCAACATCCTTTTTATATGCAATCTTTGCAGCATGATCTCATGATGAAAATTCATGCCCCTGGCAACCGATTCATATTTATGACGGTTGCAGTTTCGCAAGATCATGGGACCCCCCCCCCCCCTTTTGCACCTTTCAGACAAGCAAAGTCAATTGGGAAACCAGATTCACTTAACAACCGGGTTAATAACTTATCAACTTCAGCGATTCACTTAACAACTGGGCAAGGAAGATCATAACATGAGGCAAAACTCACTTAACAAATGTTTCACGTAATAACAGAAATTTAGGGGCTGCATTGTGGTCGTAAGTCAAGGACTACAACCATATTGCCCACACTATTTAGACTTCCCATGCTCATTTTATTTTATTATATTATAACATATGAATTATGTTTGCAAAATGATTTGCAAACTTGGACGTTTATATTCCAAACGCTGAGATTTCCTTCTGTCTACAAGAGAGGGAAGAAAAAACTCAGATATACTGTTTGGAAAAAGAAATGTTTGTTTACAAGATATGCGTCTCTTCCAGCAATAACATTTAAGTTCAATTTCATTCTGAATCTTTCATTTGCAGCCATCTTGATTGCGTTCCAATTTTCTGTCACTCTTGATCGCTATGCAAATGCAGCCGAAAACATTATTTTAAAAGACACAAGCACAATTTAGGAAAAAAACATGTCATAATTATTGTTTAATCTTTAGGCTCCCTTTTGTTTTGTCATTTCTCAGTTTCGTGAAGTGGAAGAGAATACAGGTTTTGGTTAATGCTGAATATAAATCTTTGTGTAGTGTTTAATTTAATTATATCAGAATTTGCTTCTCTTTGCAGTTCTCAACACTGTAACTGAAGCAAATTTTTATATTGCTCATCTGGCAAATAACCTGTTCTGATTTAATAAGTGAACAACATTTTTTTTATTGTATGTAATTATATCAATGTAACTAAAGTGCTGTAGTGCTATAAATCTCTTTAAAATGCATTAATAGCAACACTTCACTGGGAAAGCGCCCCATAGTTTTTTACCATTATCCCCTATGCAGAATGCACTTACTGTATCTAGGATCAACTATTTGACATACGTGTATAGATTCTTAGGCTGGTATTTATACACATGGTATAAGTTGACAGATATCCTCTGACAAAATTGGGTATTAAATACTCCAAAATGATCTGAATCAAGCTCCACGGTATATGCAGATAATCCTCGACTTACAACCCCAGTTCAGCCCCAAATTTATTTTGCTAAGTGAGACAGTTAAGTGAGTTTTGTCCCATGTTACGGTTTTTCTTGCCACAGTTGTTAAATGAATCACTCCAAATGTTAAATTAATAACCCTGTCATTAAGTTAATCTTAGATTATGTGATCCCTGGGACACTGCAACCATCATAAATATGAACCCCTTGCCAAGCATCTGAATTTTGATCCTGTAGGGATGCGTGTGAAAAATGGTCACAAGTCACTTTTTGAAGCGCCGTTGCAACTTTGAACACTGACTAAATGAACTGTGTAAGTCAGTCTAACAGAGTTGGAAGGGACCATGTAGGTCATCTAGTCCAAACCCCAACCTAACCAGGAGATCCTACACCATTTCTGACAAATGGCTGTCCAGTCTCTTCTTGAAAGCTTCCAGTGATGAAGCTCCCACAACTTTTGAAGGCAACTTCTGTTCCTTTGGTTGATTGTTCTCACTGTCAGAAAATTCCTCCTTATTTCCAGGTTGAATCTCTCCTTGATCAGTTTCCATCCATTATTCCTTGTCTGGCCTTCAGGTGCTTTGGAAAATAGCTTGTCCCCTTCTTCTCTGTGGCAGACCCTCAAATATTGGAAGACTGCTATCATGTCTCCTCTGGTCCTTCTCTTCACTAGACCAGCCATGCCTGGTTCCTACAACCGTTCACTCTTTCCAAAGTCTCAATATCTTTTTATAGTGTGGTAAAATTGATTACTCAAATTGACAACTGCACTTAATATATTTCACTTTTTTTTTCTCCTTATATGCCTTTTACTCTCTCTGTTTCGGCTCCATGCTGGTTACTCATGTAGAAACAGTAATCTTGGTAATTAAAATTTGAATCATACTATTGCAAGAATGATTTGAGTTTGCATGTACGTGTGTTCTTACAGTAGAGTGCCTTTAAGATATAATACAATGGTTGGTGTGCCACAGCAAACAATAAATAAAAATAAAAATCTTAGCTATCCTGGTAAGAAGATATTTCAGTTTAGAAAAAAATCCCTTTGCAGATTCTTGGGGAAAAAAGAAAAGAAACATATAAACAATTCTTAAATAGTTATATATCAGCATGTTTTTGAATTACCTCGTTGGCAAACTGTAACAAAAGAAAATAGATTTAAATGGCAGGTTCATTTTAGCAATGCAATACTAAGTACAATATTCATAGGTAGAATTGAAGGTTGGTTTGGTTATCCAAAGAGATGTGTATCCTATGTGTGTGTTGGCTGCCTTTATATTGTTTTTTATTTTTTGCAAATTTTATACATAATTATTGGGATAAACGGCAGCCCATGAATTTTGGTTTGGTTGAGTGTTGTTCTAAGGCAGAAGTGGGGAACTATGCTCCCCTTTATGAGTTGTAAACTTCAAGTCCCAGAATTCCTGAGCGAGCACAAGTGCACAAGTCATTAATATTTCAAATTTCAGATTAACAGAGTTGAAAGGGATATTGTAGGTTGACTAATTCAAACCCCTACCCAAGCAGGAGACCCTACTCATTTCTGACAGATGGCAGTCCAGTCTCTTCTTGAAAGCTTCCAGTAATGAAGCTCCCACAACTTCTGAAGGCAACTTCTGTTCCATCAGTCTATTGCTCTGTCAGAAATGTTCTCCTTGTTTCTAAGTTGAATCTCTCCTTGTTCAGTTGCCATCCATTATTCCTTGTCTGGCCTTCGGGTGCTTTGGAAAATAGGTTGACCCCCTCCTCTCTGTGGCAGCCCCTCAAATATTGGAAGACTGCTCTCATGTCTCCCCTGGTCCTTCTCTTCACTAGACTAACTATGCCCAGTTCCTGCAACTGTTCATCGTATGTTTTAGCCTCCAGTCCCCTCATCATCTTGGTTGCTCTTCTCTGTCCATTTTCTCAACATCTTTTTAATAGTGTGATGACCAAAACTGGATTCAGTACTCTAGGTGTGGTTTTACTAAGGCTTTGTAGAGTGGTATTAGTACCTCACTTGATTGTATCACTCTGTTCAGTGGTGGGTTGTCCCCAGTTCTGACCAGTTCTATAGAACCCGTAGTAAAACTGGCGGGAGGCTCCGCCCACCAACCCCGACATCAGGAAGCTTCTGACCCTGCGCAGAAGTGCACTCGTGTGAGCAAAGTGTGTGCGCACACGGCCCCATTGAAAACCAGTAATAAAGGTAAGTAGAACCCACCCCTGCCTCTGTTAATGAAATTTAGGATTGCATTGGCTTTTTTTGGCTGCTGCTGCACACTGTCAAGCCATAGTTCCCCACTCCTCTATCTTAAGGGGTGAATGAATGCAATTGTTAAATTCATAGGAAGTGTATGTCACTGATGAAGTAGATTCATAGAACACAGCATACATAACTGCAGAGGTTTTAGTCGACATGTGCTAAATAATAATTGATTCATATGTGTGTCCATATAAATATGTCTATCTCTGTGCTCATGTTTTACTCATATTGCTTTGCTTAGGAGTAGGAGTAACTGCTAGAGTGCAATTTTGTCACTCTCCAAAATAGAATCACGTTTCCCTGGAAATAAGACCCTTTCATATTTTTTGAACCCTTATTTTGGCCTTATTTTCAGGGAGGTCTTATTATTTTGGAGCACTTGGAGGAAACCAGAGGAAATGGTGGGGACCAGCTGCACATGTGTTTAAATATTTTTGGAGAGGGCTTATTTTCGGGGGGGGAGGCTTATTTTAGTGCATGCACTTAAAAACCTGATTGGGCTTATTATCAGGGGATGTCTTATTTTCGGGAAAATAGGATACATTCTGAAAGGTATACCGATCAGGGTGACTAACAGGACACCTGGTTGATAGTTTTTTTTATTATTATTATTATGTTTTATTAAAAGATTGTGTTGCTGGTGTGAGGGAAGGGAGCACACTACAAGGAGGGGGCAATAGACAAGAGACAGCACAGTCCAGAGCTTAATAAGAGAAAGAGGAAGAGAAATAGGGTAACCACTCCCCAGAATGTCCCACAGAAGCTTTTTTAAAGAGGCAGCTGGACTTTCATAGTTATTTTTCCCCTTGAAAGCATTTCAATTCAATCACACTTGGCCAATAAAAAAATCCTCTTCTCTTCTCTTTTCTTCTCTTCTCTTCTCTTCTCTTCTCTTCTCTTCTCTTCTCTTCTCTTCTCTTCTCTTCTCTTCTCATCCAAGAAGCTTCTTCAGTTCAGAAGCTTCTTAGAGAAGAAGTGAAATATTTTCAAAGGTAGGGAAAAAAAATAATAAAGTCAAGTTGCCTTTTGAAAAGCACTTTTGGGGCAACCATGATCTGGATCGGGGTGAAATCCAGCAGGTTCTGACAGGTTCTGGAGAACCGGTAGCGGAAATTTTGAGCAGTTCAGAGAACTGGCAAATACCACCTCTGGCTGGTCCCAGAGTGGGGTGGGAATGGAGATATTGCAATATCCTTCCCCCAGGAGTGGGGAGGGAATGGGGATTTTGCAGTATCCTTCCCCTGGAGTAGGATGGAAATGGGGATTTTGCAGTATACTTCCCCTGCCATGCCCACCAAGCCACACCATGCTCACCAAGTCATGCCTACAGAATCAGCAGTTAAAAAAAAAATGAATTCGTCCATTGATCTGGATGATTGAGAATCTCCATAGACCTTCCCCAGAATCTCCCAGATTATATCCATCAGGATGAGAGTAGTAAGAATTTAGTCTGGCAAGATTCTGTCTATTTGACGTGAGCAAATAAAGAACCAAACCGTTGCTGGATTGTTCTATGTTATTATTGAGCTGGCCCTGACACTTTGCAAGAAGAGCAATTCACTGAACATCTTGCAGTTGCCATCGTTAAAAATCGGGGCACTGGTGCAATCAAAAATATGTCAAAAAAAAAAATCAAGACGGGGCGCGTGAGTGCACTATTGAAGGACGACACCTGTATGTTGTGAATGCGATGCACATTAAAAGGGTTGTGAATCAATTCCATGGCCTGTCTTGATTTCGTTGGCGCCCCACTGGAGATCTCTTTGTTATAAATTGCTATAAAATTCAGTGAATACATTCCATTGTATCTCGGTATTGTAGCTGATTCTATATCTCTGTTCTGAAATGTCCTATATGATTTAAATGCTTTGTCAGCATATCCTCCTAATTGGAAGCTTTCAGGAGTCAGGCATGCTGGCAATAGACGTTGAAGAAGAATATTAATTTTTAAAATGAAAGTCTTCTTTAAAGGGAAAAAGAGAGAGAGAGCTTCATTTCTACTTGTTACGTTTCTAGGTCTTATTTTATCATTACTTTTTTTTTTTTTTGAATCTGCTATATAGCTCAATTGCTTTAACTAGATGGAGAAAAGGGTGGAATTCAGAATACTGACATAAATAAAATATGCGACCTGAATTTTCTACCATCCCCCTTAAAAAAAAGAGAGAGAGAGAGAGAGAGAGAGAGAGAGAGAGAGGGAGAGAGAGAGAGAGAAGGAAATAGTGAACTCAAGTTGTTCTAATTGTCTCTTCAAATTCTTGGTTGCTCAGCACTTCAGAGAAATTGGGGCACCTATATTTAGGGGTTTAATGATAGACTGAGAAATTTAACTTTGTGAACCGATTAAACATTTTTTTTAAAAAAAAAATGAAGGAATTATTTGAAGACTGATCTTTTGTATATATTATCCAGGCTGAAGAACAATGCAGTTTTATTTATTTATATTTATATTTATATATATATATCCTAAAGGAATGGTATATCTAATTTGTTTATTTCATCTGAAATATATATGGTTACAGTTGCCTAAATTGCAACAAGGCCATGCCTTGAGTAAATCACAGACACTCACTAAATCAAAATAAAGCAAACCAAATTTGCATGGTATGCAAACTCATTTTGAGTGTAGATCCAATCTTTTGTGAGCAGGAATTTATTTTATTCTCATTGTAACAGGGGTGAAATCACGCAAGTTCTGACAGGTTCTGGAGAACTGGTAGCAGAAATTTTGAGTAGTTCTTAGAACTGGCAAATATCACCTCTGGCTAGCCCCAGAGTGGGGTGGGAATGGAGATTTTGCAATATCCTTCCCCCAGGAGTGGGGGAGGGAATGGGGATTTTGAAGTATCCTTCCCCAGGAGTGGGGTAGAAATGGAGACTTTGCAGTATCCTTTCCCTGCCATGCCCACCAAGGCACATCCAGCAAGCCACACCATGCCCACAGAACTGGTAGAAAAAAAAATTAATTGCACCACTGCATTGTAAGTGTAGGGGTTTTTTTTTTGTTGTTGTTGTTGTTGTTATCATGGGATGAGGAAACAGTGAGAGAACCCTTGGAGAACCACTTAGTAAAATCTGAAAAATTCTTCATAAACCTGAGATAAAAAAAGGGGGGGGGGATAAAAGAAAGAGAAAGCAAATATGGCATTCATACTACATAGCATATGAGCCAAGGTGGCGCAGTGGTTAGGGTACAGTACTGCAGCTACTTCAGCTGACTGCTAGTTCAGCAGATCAGCGGATCAAATCTCATCGGCTCAAGGTTGACTCAGCCTTCCATCCTTCTGAGATGGGTAAAACGAGGACCCAGATTGTTAGGGGGCAATATGCTATTTAGTATACTGTCTTTGGTGTAAGCCGCCCAGACCTCGGAGAGTGGGCGGCATAGAAATATGACTAATAAAAATAAATAAATGAATTGTAGCAAAAAAGAAAACAAAACATGTTAATGGTCAATCATAGCTCCCATCATCTCCAACCATTAAGAAAATGTAGTTTGATCTAAGTGGAAAATTACTTAAGTATGAACCAGCAATATGTTGCAGCCACCAAGAAGCCAATGCAATCCTAGACTGCATTAACAGAGGGACAGAATCAAGATAACATGAAGTATTGGTACCTCTTTCTAAATTTTTATAAGACCACACTTAAAATACCTCACCGAGTTTTGGTTACCACGATATGAAAAAAAGATGTTGATACTCTAGAAAGAGTGCAGAGAAGATCAACAAAGATGGTTAGGGGGTTGGAGGATAAAACATAGGAAGAACGGTTGCAAGAATTGGGTATGCCTAGTCTAATGAAAGGAAGGACTAGGGTGACATGATAGCAGTGTTCCAGTATTTGTGGGGCTGCCACAAAGAAGAGGGAGTCAAATTATTCTTCAAAGCACTAGAAGGCAGGAAAAGAAGAAACTAATCAAGGAGTCAAGCAAGCTATAACTAAGGAGAATTTTCCTAAGGTTGAGAATAATAAACCTGTGTAACTGCTTGCCTTCGGAAGGTGTGAGTGTTCCACTACTGGAAGCTTTTAAGAAGAAACTGGATATCCATTTGTCTGAAATGGTATAGTGCTGTGATGGCGAACTTATGGCACGCGTGCCACAGGTGGCACACAGAGCCATATTTGTGGGCATGTGAGCGTTGCCCTAGCTCAGCTCCAGCGCACATGCGCGCACCAATCTACTGAGTTTTGGGCTTTCCAGGCACACCGGAAGTCAGTAAATGTGTCGTTTCCGGCCTCCGTAGTTTCTCCAGGTAGAGGGGAAGCCATTTTTGCCCTCCCCAGGCTCCAAGAAAGACTCTAGAGCCTGGGGAGGGTGAAAAAAGGGCCTACCGGACACACAGGTAACCTTTTTGCCATCGCGTGCCAAAAGCAGGGGGAGCGTGGATGGGGTTGCCGTCGCATGCACAGAGGAGCATTGAATTATGGGTATGGGCATGCAAGGGTGCGACCCACCACTATGCTCCCCCTGCTTTTGGCACGTGACGGCAAAAAGGTTAGCCATCACTGGTATAGTGTCTCCTGCTTGAGGACAGGGTTGGACTAGAAGATGCCTCAAGTCCCTTCCAAATCTGCTATTCTGTTTTGTTGTCGTTGCCGTTAAACTGACCTCAGTCATGTGATTTGCATAAGTGAAAAGAAAGTACCATGGTACCATGATTGTACCAAGAAAGTACAATCAGATTTTTTTTTCCTCCAACATGTTGCATAAATGCAGACATGGGATAGGAAAAGTTCAACTGAAAAAAAAAAAAACCTAAAGATAGCTGGGCTGCAAAAACACAGGAGGCCTCTAGATGGCAATAAACTCTTACGTAGGTTTCCCATATCCTTTTGCTGACATCTAGAGGATAACTAAAATTTTGCAACCGAAAAAGAAGTCTTTTTTTTCTAATAACAACAAAAAAAAAAGGAACAGGGATACTTCATTTTATATTTATTTATGTTTGTTAACATCTGTGCAAATGAAAAAAAAAAACATTATGAGATGTGCTGGTAATGTTTTCTAGTCTGTTAATACCTGTAGGAAAAACACCAAGCTTAGACAACTTAAGAACCAGTGGTGGGATTCAAATAATTTAACAACCAGTTCTCTGCCCTAATGATCGGCTGGGTGGGCGTGGCCATGTAGGGCATGGCCAGGGGGTGTGACAGGCAGCACTCGGTCTCCTGCACCCCCCTGGGAGCAAAAATAGGCTGTGGGGGGAGATGCGCCGCCCCGCCCCTGCGTGCCCCATTTTGGGCCTAGGAGGCCTCCCTACACTTACCTGGGAGTCAAAATGGGGCACCTGGGGACTCCTGGAAGGGGCAGGGTGGGAAGGGAAGGGGCCAGCTAGCAATTTAACTACCGGTTCAACTGAACCGGCCTGAACTGGCTGAATCCCACCACTGACAAGAACCTTACAAACCTTCTTTCATGAATGCTGCCACCTGCTTTGCCAAGTTTTACTATAAATTGGAATGGTGTTACAATTAATGCCATGTTCCTTCACATCTCCTATCAGAACTGCCAGCAGCAGCTTTTCCGGTTTTCATAGATTCACACAATGTACTAAGGCTTCATTGATTTAACATTATTGAATAAGCCAAAGATAGGTTACTCTCGCACAGCAAGCTTGATGAACACACGGTGTGTTTTTATGCTAACAAGCAGATTCAGACTTGAGTTTCCACCAGGGAAGATGTTCTTTGAGTGGCAGTTGCCTTGACCCACAGCGGCAGGGACCTAGATGGAGGGCACCTTGGGCAGCTGGGTATCATAGAGTCATAGGGCTGGAAGGAACCTTGGAGGTCTTCTAGTCCAATCCCCTGACTATACCAGTGGTCCTCACCCTTTATGGCCTGGCTGGGATGGGGGGAAAGAGGGGAACAGGGCTGTGTTGAGTGGTGGGCAGATGTGCATGTGTGCAGCTCAACTGGCATGAGTGCTACCAGCCTGCTGCTCATGTAAGTTGAAGTGTGCATGCGTGCACCAGCCTACCAATTATGCAGTCCAGTTCTGAATAGGCCACAGTCGGGGAGTGTGAAACAGCCCAGGGGTTGGTGACCCCTATTCTATACCTGTTGTGGCCCGCCGGCGGCCAGCAAAGCTGGCAGCGGAGTCAGACAGTGAGGAGATTGGGGAGGAACTTGGGCCAGTCCTGGGGGCTGGGGACAAGGGCTCTACATCGGAGGCAGAGAGGGGGCCAAGGCCATCTGAATAGTTATGTGCAGCCTCTGGAGTCTGACATCAGTGAGGCAGAAGAACAGTAGGAGCCTGTTCCCAGTGTGTGCATGCACAGAGCTGCCAGACGACAAGAGCAATTAAGAAAACAGGGTCAACTTGGAAGTAAGTCTTGGAAATGATTGACCCCTCCCATAAGACATAAAAGAAGAGCAAATGGGATGTGAGCTTTTGCAGGAAGCAATTAGTTCATTTGGCGGATTCAAGATTTGAAAATTCTGTTTGTGACTCTGTGCCAAGTTTGGCCTTGCCCTGCATCTGGAAATTAGCTCTCTGGCAGCGTTCCACATGAGATAGATGGGTGTTGATAACTTTCCTCTGAAAGACTGTTTATCAAGCCTTGCAGACTATAAATGAAAGTTATCTACAGTTGTATAAATAAAAGAGGTTTTGTGGGACTAAGATTTTGCTTCATGCTTTCTAAGGCAGCCTAGATCAGAACAATACCATCCCAGACAAACAGTTGTCCAATCTTTTCTTTTTCTAAACTATTACATATTTTAACTGCCGCTCGTATAGTCTATGCCCAGAATTGGAAGAAAGAAAACGTACCATCTGAGACGAGTTAATAAAAAAAAAATAATCTTGGAATGTGCTGAGATGGACAAACTGACAAAAGAACTTAAAGAAAAAAAGGATACAGAATACTATAGGACCGTGATGGCGAACCTATGGCACGGGTGCCACAGGTGGCACGCGGAGCCATATCAGTGGGCACGCGAGCTCAGCTCCGGCACACATGCATGTGCCACCCAGCTGATTTTCAGGCCTTCTGGGCCCACCAGAAGTCAGGAAACACACTATTTCTGGCCTCTGGAGGGCCTCTGGAAGGGGGGGAGAACATTTTTGCCCTCCCCAGGCTCCTAGAAAGGCTCTGGAGCCTGAGGAGAGCAAAAAATGGGCCTACCGGACCCACCGTGCCATCTCATGCCAAAAGTAGGGGGAGCATGAGGGGGCGGGGCGCATAGAATTATGGATGTGGGCACGCATGCGTGTGACCCCACCGCGTTCCCCCCGCTTTTGGCACACGATGGCAAAAAGGTTAGCCATCACTGCTATAGGACTTGGTACAAGTGGTATAAGTGGTTGGAGGGAAGGAAAAATGAAGAAGAAAATTAGGGGGGAAAGATAGAAATGTTAAAAAAGATAGAAAAGATATGTAAAAGTATAAAAAATAGGAAATAGATATGAATGAGAGAAATATATTGTATATATAGTAATTAAAATGTCGGGGACAAGTAGTAAATCAGAATAATACAAAGAGAAAGAAGGGGAAATTGTGAATAACAAAGAAGATCACCATGCAATAGCTGTAAAGAGAGTGTGTTTATAAATGTTGTATGTCTTGTATTGTTATATTGTGTTATATTGTGTAATAATAATAATAATAATAATAATAATAATAATAATAATAATAAATTTAAAAAAATTTAAAAAAGAAAACCTCCAGTGATGAAGCTCTCACAACTCCAAGAGGTAAGTGGTTTCTTCACACTGTGAAGGCCCAATTGAGCCACTGAGGTGGCCAAATTGTTGGATTTGCATAATACAACAATGCCACATGATGACTTTTGTGTAATGAATGAACTCAACCATGTTGGGATTTCTCTAGTTTTCAACAAGAGCCAGCTTCTGATCATCACACAAACCTCCTCATTCGCCAGCAGTTTCTGTTTTACTGAGTTAATTGCATGTACCGAATATACATCACCCTCTGGTTTGCAATTGTCTTTAAACAGTTTCTCTGTTTGGATACGCAGGAACTTGCACTAGTAGTAATAATAATAACCATTCTTTTTAAAAGTTTCTGAGCTGTATAACTGCCTTGTATTTAAATCTCCCGAGGAGCATTTTAAATATTACTCTAATGGAATTGGCAACTTTTTAGCTATTACCACCATTTTCATTTCTTCTCAGTGACACATAACTTCTAATGATTATTCCTTGGTTAGAGTCATTTTTATTTAAAAAATAATAATATTTTCCACTTTGCCTGTTAGCCAGGCTTTTAGAAACTTCTGGTTTCAAGCACCAAGTGTTATACTGGCCAGTATATTAAGCCTGAGAATGAGGTTAAACCTAAGAGATTTATTATTTCCCTTTTAGTATTAAACCGACTATGGGCCTCACAGTTTATGGAGTGTAATTTTAGTATGAGTGGGAGCATGTGTAATTGACGGACTGGATTTTATCATCGATTTTATCTGTTATTTATTATTTTATTCTAGAATTTTTAATTGCATAATCGCCGACTGTTTTCATTTGTTCTGTTCTCTGCTCTATGACTGTAATAAACTGAACTTTGGAAGTTGAAGTAAGAGATTGTAGAAACTAAACCATACGATGAACGATTGAGGGACTCCTACAGAAGGATTAGGGGGTGATATGTGAGTCTTCCAGCACTTGAGGGGCTGTCACAGAGAGCACAGATTAACCCAGGGGTTCCCAAACTTGGCAGCTTTAAGACTTGTGGACTTCGACTCCCAGAATTCTCCAGCCAGCATAGCTGGCTGGAGAATTCTGAGAGTCGAAGTCCACAAGTCTTAAAGCTGCCAAGTTTGGGAACCCCTGGATTAACCTATTCTCCAAAGCACCTGAGAGCAGGACATGAAGTAATGGGTGGAAGACAGTCAAAGAGAAACCCAACCTATAACCAAGGAGACATTTTCTGACAATCAAGTCAATGGAACAGCTTGGCTTCCAAAGTTTTGGTTGCTTCATCACTGGAGGTCTTCAACGATAGACTGGATATTTATCTGAGATGATATAAGGTCTCCTGCTTTGGACTAAAGACCTCCAGGGAAGGAATATGCACGGAGTAACCCTTGAGTCTCAAGGTTGTGCACATTAGAAACAGCTGAGAGTGATTGTGATTAAGCACTGTCAATACACAGACACATTGGGTTGTGATATTCTTTTACTTTTAGGAAAAAGTAAAGCAAAGTCCAATAAACAATCCAGCTCATACACAGATAAAGATAGTTAAATTGTCAATCCAGGGAAATTCCCAGAACAAAGTCTTCTTACCAGTTGTTGTAGTCATATGCAATAAAACAGTTCCTTTTGGAGTTGCAAACAGGAACAAGTACAGCAGTAAAACAATCAGTAAAACAGTAGAAAACAACAAGTAGCAATGATCAATCGGTGATCATGCAGAGAGAACAGGCAGAGAGGAGCAGAGGTAGCAATAATAATGTAATAAGAAAAAAAAAATAAGCCATGATTCAAGCTTCCTCTTAAATACATTGGCTACAGAGCTAGCCATTCAGAATACAGTATGATGCAATACAGCATTACAGTCTTCAAGCTATACATTACATTTTTACTGCAAACATGCATTGATGGTTTATATATATTGCCAACCCAACCAGTTAGGCAATAGCCATTCCCTAACAGTTCCTTCCAACCCTATTATTCTATGTTCTAGAACAGTGATGGCTAACCTTTTTATCGTCGTGTGCCGAAAGCTCTTGTGCGTGACAACATGCGCACCTGCACCCATAATGCAATGTGTACACAACCCCCCACACATGCCCCACCCTCTACACATGCATGCGTGCTCACCCCCCCTGCATGCACACATAACCCCCATGCTCCCCAGTCATGTGCACATGACCCCTGTGCTCCCCCACCCCCTGCCCATGCACGCATGACCCCCTGCACTCCTCCTGTCCCCCGTGCATGCACACATAACCCCCGGTGCATGTGCACCCATCTTCTGCATGCACCCCACCCCCGTCCCCATCTATTCTCTGCCTCCCAAGTCCCAACTGATTGGGAGGGAATGGAGATTTTACACTAGCCTTCTCCTGCCAATCCCACCAAGCCACACCCAAAGAACTGGTAGTAAAAAAAAATTGAAACCCACCATTGCAAGGAGCAGAGAAAATTTGTGTCAATTAACTCGTTAGGAAGCATGTACATTTTTTGCCTTCCTCATAAAGCTACTCTCTGGAATCAGGTGATACAATATGTGCAAGAGGATTTTATTTATGAATCATAACCATTCGTACATTTATAAATCACTTTTTGTTGTTGTTGTTAAGGTTACCAAGTGTGAGAAAGAAACATGCAATTTATTTTACCACTTTTCCTTCCTTCAGTGGTCATCTGGATTTTTGCAACCCAAGATCCTTTCTTCTTTGCAGAAATATTGACTTTAGATACAGTAAATAGTTCCAAACTTGCAGACTATTCTGTAACTCAGCTATTTTCATTCTGAAGGACAGGGCTCATCAGATGCCCTTATGCAGATACTTTTTTTCATCTTACCTGTTTATAATAGGTCAACCTATTGTAGACAGTACAAGAAGCAATGGATGAAAACTAATCAAGGGTATCCCTGTGATTTTAAAGCAGTTTTGGTTTGATGGGCCTTGGTGTATCTTTAAAAGTGTAAATCATTAATTGCAAGCTACATTTTTTCATTTGTTTATATATGGAAACTGGAACCTCATAATCATAAACATAAGTTTATTTGTCAAGCATATATAAGATAACAGGTAAAAGTATATAGATAATTTGAATACATGAAAAGAGTAAGTAAAAAGGAATATTAGGGACAGGGACGGTAGGCACGCTGGTGTGCTTATGCACGCCCCTAACAGACCTCTTAGGAATGGGGTGAGGTCAACAGTAGACAGTCTTAGGTTAAAGGTTTGGGGGTTTGGGGATGAAATCACAGAATCAGGTAGTGCATTTCAGGCATTGACCACTCTGTTACTGAAGTCATATTTTCTGCAATCGAGTTTGGAGCGATTTGTCTTGAGTTTGTATCTATTATTTGCTCGTGTATTGCTGTGGCTGAAGCTGAAGTAGTCATTGACAGATATGACATTGTGGCAGATAATTGTATGTACTATGCTTAGGTCAGACTGAAGTCGACGTAGTTCTAAGTTGTCTAAGCCCAAAATTTGGAGTCTGGTGGCATAAGGTGTTTTATTGCGAGTAGAGGAATGGAGGACTCTTCTCATAAAATATCTTTGGACTCTCTCGACTGTATTTATGTCCGATATGCTGTGTGGGTTCCAGACAGATAAGCTGTATTCAAGAATTGGTCTAGCAAATGTTTTGTATGCTCTAGTTAGTAGTACAATATTACCAAAGAAGAAGCTACGCAAGATTAGGTTAACAACTCTTAATGCCGTCTTGGCAATGTTGTTACAGTGGGCTCTGGCATTGTGTCCTCCCTGAGAACTTCAGTTAAACCAAAACAAACAAACAAAAACAGAGATAAAAAGCAATGGATGAAGGTTATCAAGGAGAGAAGCAACCTAGAACTAAGGAGAAATTTCCTGACAGTGAGGACAATTAATCAGTGGAACAACTTGCCTCCAGACGTTGTGAATGTTCCAACACTGGAAGATTTTAAGAAGAGATTGGACAGCCATTTGTCCACAGTGGTATAGAGTATCTTGCTTGATCAGGGGATTGGACTGGAAGACCTCCTTATTCTATTATTCAACTTTATATTCAAGATCTACCTTGAGTTACACAGAAGCATTTCCAAAGGTAGAATGATTAGACTTTCAAATATCTGCTTTCCATCAAAATCAGTATATGATTTTTTTTGGGGGGGAGGGGGATCAACACACAACCTTTGGAATTGGCTTTTCCCTATTCAACTGGAACAGTTTCTCAACTTTTTTTTCATAACAAATAATAATTGGGCTAAACATACCGTACAGCATTGTAAATTCTGAACCAAACGGGATTGTCTTTTGGTGCTCAGTGTGACCTCTCTATGTGTGGTGATGGTGGCGAGGTATTGCACTGAAAGGAATATCAACATTCTGACCTCACTTCGTTGGAAATCTTTCTCCTTCAAATAGTGCATGGCATTCTCTCATTGTGTGACAGGTCATCCGTGGATCCCACTTGTGGCTGAGTTTAAAATTCCATTACATGGCCCAGCATCAGAAGCCAAGAGGTCAACTTTTTATAATATGGCTGAAGGATCTTCTGAGGTACCGGACTTTTATTTCAGGCACATACGTAGAATGGAGCTGTTTCGCGTTTCCTTCGCCGACACAAACACATTTTCTCAAAGGAGTTTTATTTATTTGCAGTCTGGCCCTGTGTGATTGGCTTGAGCACCATAGCAAGAAAGTTGATGTCAATCACTTTTTTAAAACACTGCTGACCTCGTATGCAAAGGTAACAAATTTCAACTGACTTTGCTGGCAGCTCTTTTGGAAACCTCATTCCCATTGAAGTCCCAAATTTATTAGGTTGCTTGGAGGGGAAGAAAGTAATATTCCTACTTTGAGGGGGAGGGGGGGGGGGAAATAGTCTGGAACTTAATGTGAATTATAAGAATATCAGAAAGGCAATGTGCTCTCATACAGATCTGTAATTTATTAACAGTTTGTTGGAAAAATTCAGAGCCCTGATTCACCTATGATGCTAAACTAGAAACATTGGGTAAAAAAGCACAATGGCTGATTCCATGTATTGTGTGAAAGCAAAACAGACAGACCACAATGTAGCTGGTCAAAGTTAGTGAATCCAACCTTATGTCTATAGAGATTCTCAGCAGGGGTGAAATGCTACCAGTTCGGACCGGTTCTTTTGAACCGGTAGTAAAAAATGCTAACGGTTCGGGCAAACCGGTATTTCTGATGATCCGCTGTGACGCACAATTTATATTGCCTAGAATTGTTGGATTTCCTGCTTTCTAGCTAATCTAAATTGCGTGGCACAGCGGATCTCCCCCCCCTTTTCTACTTACCTTTGCAGATTCGGAAGGCATCAAAATGTTCCTTCTTTAGCGCTGTGTGGGCCCTCCTTAGGCATGCATGCACATGAAGTTCATGCTCGGTAGCAGACACACAGAAGTAGTAGCAGACTTCAGAGGATTTCAGCACTGATTCTCAGTCATCCAGATCATGGTTGTCCCAAAGGTGCTTTTTCAGGAGGCAACTGGAGTTTCTTGGGTTTTTTTTTTCCTTTGAAGATGTTTCACTTCTCATCCAAGAAGCTTCTTCAGCTCTGACAGGATACAATAGAACCTCTGGTCACAAACATAATTTGTTCCATAACTTTGGTTGCAACCTGATTTGTTCATGATCTGAACCTAATTTCTGATGATGGTCGGAAAGATGTTTCCTAGCAGCAGGAGCAAAAGTTTCGTGTAGCCAATGGCGTGGAAGGGGAAATTGGCCACAGCCGTGTTTGATCGCCACCCGAGCATTTGTTCGTTACCAGATTCAAACATTTTTTTGAATTTTTTGGTCGGAACCCGATTTGGTCATGGTCAAAAGTGTTCATGACCTACAGAGGTTCTACTGTAGTGGGGGATGAAAGGATTTATTTTCCATTAAATCCAAGGATTTAATATAAAGCTTTCCATTCCCCACTATCCTGTTGTTCTGCCCCAGCTACAGACCCCAAAGAATGCAGGACACACAAACTCTATACAAAGCTTATTTTACTCAAATAACTTAGTCTTTATCAACCAAAGGCTGTTAATAAACTGTCTTAACAGCCTACCAGAATTCTAAGATAAGGTAATCACAGTCTTACTAGAGTTGGCAGAAAGCCCAGAAACAATTTTGCAGAGAATCCAGACACGAAGGAGATTGAACTAAAGTTGTTCCCTACAGCTTGCTGCAAGTGGCATTCCTCCTTAAATAGGCTAAGGGAGTGGCCAATTAGCCCCAAGTCTTACTCTCGAGGCGATCTCTTCCTGAGGAGCCACTCCTACCTTTTGGCAGCTCTGCGCACCCGTGCATTGAGAAGAGGCTCCTCCTCTTCATCCTCTTCACTTAAAGGAGCTTCTGGAGGTTTTGAAGGCCCTGACTGAATCCCTGCCTCTGGCACCACATCTTCTCCAGCCTCCTCACTGTCTGACTCGATCGCCAGTTGCACAAGTTGCTGGCGCAGCACCACACCAGTCTCCTCATTGTCAGAATCAGCTACAATCTGCACAGGCCACTGACTGGCCACAACACCTGTCAGAGCTGAAGAAGCTTCTTGCATGAAAAGTGAATGTCTACAAAGAAAAAAACAAAGTCCAGTTGCCTCCTGACAAAAGTACCTTTGGGACAATCCAACTCTATGCTAATTTAATTATCTTATCTCTTTCTTTTATGGTTGTTCTGTTGTCACAACTTGTTAAAGCCAACGGCTTCTTCCCAATCATTTTGTGCATCAACTGAACTAATGATGACTGAATGAGGTAGTTGAATTTCTCTAAAACAGACCATTGTCCACAAATGTAATGTGGTCCAACAGCAGCCTGTAGAGCTGGCAGCAGAGTCGGACAGTGAGGAGGCTGGGGAGGACCATGGGCCAATCCTGGAGTCTGGGGAAGGATCGGACAAGGGCTCTGCATCGGAGGTAGAGAAAGGGCCATCTGGGACATACGTGCTGCCTCTGGAGCCTCCAGAGTCGGACCTCAGCGAGGCCGAGGAACAGGGGAAGCCTGTTCCCAGTGCGCGCATGTGCAAAGCTGCCAGAAGGCAAGAACAGTTTTTTAAAAAGGGACAACTCGGGAGTAGGGCTTGGAGATGATTGGCCCCTCCCATAAGACTTTAAAGAGGAGCAAAGGCACGTGGGCCTTTGCAGGAAGCAACGTTGTTAATTCTATGCAGTTTAAAGTCTGAAGCTCTGTTTGATTCTGGACTCCGTGTCGCTTTGCCAATTAGAACTTTGGCAGCGTGTCATAGGAGATAAAGATGGGTGATTATCAGCCTTATCCCGAAGGACTCTTTACAAGTGTTTGGGACTCTTCTGTGACTGAACAGAATTCACAGCTGTTCAAATAAAACTGGTTTTTGGGACTACTCGTGTGTTTTACTGACTCAGGAAACCTAGGTCAGAACAAAATGGTCTTCTGCCAGCAGCTTTGTATCATCTCTAGAAATAAATATATTCCTTATTGTTGGATACCTTTCCAGATGAGAATTGATGGAGCACCCACAACTCTGGGAAGCAAGCTGTTCCATTGATTAATTATTCTCATTGTAAAGAAATGTCTCCTTAGTTCTAGATTGGATCTCTCCTTGATAAGTTTCCATCCATTACTTCTTGTCCTTCGGAGAATAGGTTGATCCCCTTTGTTTCTTTGACAGTCCCTGAAATATTGGAACACTGCTATCATGTCAACTCTAGTCCTCTTTTTTTTAAAATACCCAGTTCCCACATCTGTTCATCATATTGTTTAGCATCCAGACTCTTTATCATCTTTGCTATTCTTCTATGCACTCTTTCTAGAGTTTCAACATTTTTATTTGAAAGTTTGAAGATTTCTGTCATTTTGATCATAAGTGTTCCTTGAGAACCAGGGGTGAAATCCAGCAGGTTCTGACAGGTTCTGGAGAATCAGTAGCAGAAATTTTGAGTAGTTCGGAAAACCTGTAGTGGAAATTTTGAGTAATTTGGAGAGGCAGCAAATACCACCTCTGGCTGGTCCCAGAATGGGGTGGGAATGGAGATTTTGCAGTATCCTTCCCCTGCCATGCCCACCAAGCCATATCACGCCCACCAAGCCACACCCACAGAACTAGTAATAAAAATAAATAAATTTCACCACTGTTGAGAACTGAATGCTGAATTCAGAAAACATCAAAATACTAGAAAGAAAGAAAGAAAGAAAGAAAGAAAGAAAGAAAGAAAGAAAGA